>PVIC010022960.1:0-27239 GCA_004025085.1 Thryonomys swinderianus | reverse complement strand
ACATGAACACCTGTAGATGCAAATGAGCTCTAGAAAGTATGACAGCTTTTATAGAGTGGGAAATTTCCATAGGAAATTTGGTGTGGGAATGTAATGAGGGGAAGGAATAAATATGATACAGAAAGAAAATAAAAGAGTATATATAAAGGGGTTGGGGAAGTGTGGGTGGGTAGGGATATGGGTAAAAATGAGAATTAACGTGTCATATACTGGTACAAATTCCCCAATGTTATACATGATTGTGAGATGTATATAAATTGTACCAATAGGGCCGGAGGGTTAGCTCAGTGGTTCCGGCACCTGCCTCGCAAGCGCAAGGACCTGAGTTCGATCCCCGGTAACCACATATAATGCTGGGCGTGGAGACACGCCCACCAACAATCAACACCGCATACCACAATGCCGGACGTGGTGGCTCACGCCTGTACTCCCAGCACTCGGGAGGCAGAGACAGGAGGATTGCTGAGTTCGCGGCAGCTTGCCTGGGCACCATAGTGAGCTCAGGGCCAGCCTGAACTACAAAGTGAGACCCTGTCTCCAAAAAGAAAAAAAAAAAAAAAATTGTACCAATAAAGAATTCAATTTTTAAAAAAAGATATAAAACTATAGAATAGTTTTGCCTGGTTTTGAACATTGATATGTGGATTCATATAGTATGTAGTCCTGTGGTGTGACCCTGTGGCACAAATGTTACAGAGGGCTGTTTATCATTAAAAGCACTTAAAAGGTTTGCCATTACTGATCTAGTCGATTCTTCCTTTACTTGGTTTTGTTCAACCTATGTTTGTAAAATAGGTTAGTATTTGTTTCATTATTTTTAATGTATAATTGTAGTACATGTTTGCTTTGTGTAGAGTTGGTACATGTACATAGAACAGTGTAATTCCATTTTCCATCCCTTTCCCTCTGTTCTCTCCCCTTCATCTCTTGATCCCTTTCCCATTTGAGAAAGGTTTATCTCTGTACTTAGTATTATCTATTTTTTACTTTGCTCTTTTTTAACTTTTGGATTTTTCACAGAAGAGAAACCATGTGATATTTAAGCTTGTGTGTCCAATTTATTTCACTTAACTTTATGATCTCAAGGTGCATTCATTTTCCTACAAAAAACTCTAGTTTATCTCATGGCAGAGTAATACTCCACTGTATATATAAAACCACATTTTCTTTATTCATCTGTTGATATATAGGCCACTTGGAATTTTTTTTTACCATAATCTTTTATGAGGTCTGATATTTCACACATAACAAATTCTGGCTCTAAAATGAAATTAATGAGACAATATAAACTTATTCATTTGTGGTATTACAAATAGTGGACTTTTTTTTTTTGGAGACAGGGTCTTGGTTTGTAGTTTAGTCTTGCCCTGAGCTCATTATGTAGCCCAGACAAGCCTTGAACTCAGCAATCCTCCTGTCTCTGCCTCCCGAGTGCTGGGATTACAGGCGTGAGCCACCACACCCGGTACTGTGATATATGGGACTGATTGCTGGTGGGTATGAGTGACCACGCCCAGCATTGTATGTGGTTACCAGGATCGAACTCAGGACCTTGCGCTTGCGAGGCAGGCGCTGGAACCACTGAGCTAAATATCTGGCCCAATATTTACCTGTTATGAATTGTGCTGCTATAAACCTGGGTATGTGTATATCATATTAATGTGACCTCTAATTCTCTTGGGAAGATACTTAGAAGAGGAATAATTTCTGTTTCTCTTTTTTAGGTTTTTGAGGAATCTCCTTACTGATTAACTTAATGGTTGAACTAGTTTACATTCCCACCAATAATATAGATTTTTTTTCCCTACAGTCTCACCAACATTTGTTATTACTTGATTTCTTGATGATGACTATTCTTTCTGGGGTAAAATGGAATCTCAATATTGCTTTAATTTGCATTTTTCTAATGGTTGGCTTTGTCGAGCATTTCTTTGTGTATTTAGTGGTCATTTGTACTTTATTTTGCAATATCTATTGACTTCACTGGCCCAATTTTTGATTGGGTCTCATTGTTTTAAGTTACTTATTTCATTGTTGCTTTGGATTTAATATCCATGTCTGTCTGTCTGTCTGTCTGTCTGTCTAGCTAGCTGTCATCTATTTATGTAACGGTACTGACCCCAAAGGCCTCCTACATGCTAAGCCAAGGATTCTACCACTGAGCTTAGCTCCCTAGCCCTTTTTTTTTGTCATCGTCATTGTTTTTATTCTAAGACAGAATCTCACCAATTTGCTTAAGCTGGCCTCAGACTTGTGATTCTCCTGCCTCAGTTTCTCAAGTAGCTGGTATTACTGGCATACACTACTTTACCCAGCCATTGCCTTGCTTTGTAATATTTTGTATGTGAATATTCCACATTATTTACCTGTTGGACTGTTGAGAAGGCAGGCATTTATTAGATAGTTTCCACTTCTGCACTTTAAAAAAATACTTGGTATCTTTGACCTTGACTTTGACTTTTTTTTAAAATAATTTCCTGTACTCCCAAGATACTACACTCAACTGGTTTCTCCTCACCTCTTTGTCATTCCTCCCTTTTCTATTTTCATTGTAGGCTTCTTCCCTTTACCCAGTCATAAATGTTGGAGTTCCTTTATGGTTCATTTCCATATACTCATTTTGTCTTAGTATATTTTCCTTAAATATTCTTACTACACCTCTAGTTTAATTATTACCCATGTGATGATGTTTAACAGATTCATATTTCTAGCTCCATTTTCTCTCCATATACTGTAGATGTCTTAAAGGACTTTAAATTCAACATATCCCAAACTGAATTCAAGTTCTTGCTTGGTAGTGCCTAATCATTTTCCAAAGTTCCCTAATTCCCTAAGTGATATTACCATCTGTCTTAATTCCACAAAGCAGACATGAGTCCTTACATCCTTGATGACTTCATCCAGTTGTCATCAGTTTCTGACAGTTTTAGCTTGCGCGTATTTCCCATTCATTCACTTCTGTTCACTTTTACTGCCACTATCCTGATATAAAAAAAGCTCCTAATTTCTCTACTGAAGTTTTACAGAAACTTCAAGTGATGCTCATTTACAGCCTTACTTCTTTTTAGTCAGTTCTCCCTACTACATCAGAATAATTCTTTTATAATAGATTTAAATCTGTTTGAGTAATCTTGCTTAACTCTCCCCAATTAAAATCCAGACTCCTGAATATGACCAGGCTCAGCCAGTCTGATGATTGTGTCTTTCTTTAGGTTGTCATAGATTTCATTGCTTCATGTTCTCTATTATCTGGCTGTACTGGTCTTCTGACAGTTCTCCTAATATACTATCACTGGGCAATACACTCTCTCTTTTTTTTTTTCTGTATGACTTAATGCTCATTCTTCCAACCATTTTTTCCTATGAAATTTGTTCTTCATTGTGTTTACTACAGTTGTGGTTTTATATTTAATATAGGCAGGTATTTCTCACTTTAAATTGTAAGTTCCACAAGGGCAGATGCTCAATTGTATTTACTGTTGCATACCTAATATCTTCAAATAGTAACTGCTTAGTAAATATCACTTTCCTACTCCTACAACTATCCAGCATTATTGTAATGGTCAAATAAGATTGTATATGTGGAAACATGTAACACATTAAGGAAATGTAAAGAATTGGTGTCATGTTGTTCAAGCAGATAGATTCTTTTAATGAATATTATGAGTCTTACTTTTTGTTCTGACCTTGGAGTTATGCAAAGAAATGTTAAGAAGTATTGTGGTTAGTGAGCTCCTCTCTCATCCCCCCCCCCACAAAAAAGATGATGAAGAAGAAATATTGTGGTTTTGGTTCTCAACATTTTGGTCCTTTTATCTGCCTCCCCTCTGTCATGATTTGGGTTCCACTGAAGCCTCATGCCACCTTTTTTTTTGAGACAGGGTCTCGCTTTGTAGTTCAGGCTGGCTCTGAGCTCACTATGTAGCCCAGGCAAGCCTCGAACTCAGCAATCCTCCTGTCTCTGCCTCCCGAGTGCTGGGATTACAGGCGTGAGCCACCACGCCTGGCACTCATGCCACCTTTTTAGAAGGTAGGTAAATCTGGAATGTGTGATATTAGGATTAAGGGCATGTGATTATTAAACCAGTACATATGAATGATTGGTTTGGCACTGCCCTGATCTTATTAGTCTGAACAAAATAAAAGAAGTAGAAAGATGCTGTTAAGGTCCCTGGTTACTGCCGCTACCTTGTTTGTGCAGTGTTACTTGTGCTCTGCAATGCCTGCTTCCCATCCCTGCCTTGGAGCCAGCTGATTATGGAATAAAACCTCTGTGAAGTGTAAGCCTTCCCTTCTACCTTTGGGTGTTGGGTATTTTGTCTCAGCAACAAGAGAAAACTAACACACCTAGTTCTTCCATTCCTCCTATAGTTTCAGGTCTCCATCTTTTGTTTTCCCAACTCCATTCTCTAGAACTTGTAGAATATCAGTTGTCTTTGTTAAGTATATTTGTATTGCATTCTTTCTCTTCTGCTTCCATTAATTATTGATTAATACCTAAACTCCTCAAAGATGCTCTGAGGTTCAGAGAGCTAAATGACTTTTAAAAGAATACTTGAAAGTTAGAAAGTTGTACTTGGACTAAAACCACATCTCTGACTTCTCTACCAGAATGCCTCCCAAACAACCATATGATGTTTCTGGTTGGCTGTACTGTCACAATACCATCTATTCTTTTAATCTTGGAATAATTTTTTAGCCTAATGAAAGTATCTCTGAAAATTCCAAAAGTATACTCAAAATGTAACATTGTCCCCATACGTCACAGTTTCATTGAGTGAATATAATCTAATAAAGTTCTTAAGTGTTCTTTACTTGATGTAGGTTGCTTCAAGCTTGATGCATTTATTGAGATGGTTGAGCCTTTAATAAAATGATTCTGAACACAGATAAGAGTCTATAAAGTTGAGATCTGGTAAGAACAGAGTTATGGTTAGAAGAGAATTTGATCATGTTTTGGGGATGATGATGATTAGCACTAGGGAATAGATACTAGCATACAGCAAGATTTACTAAGTGTAGGATAATGAGGGAGAGAGAACTAGGTCATAGAGCAGAATTTGATGGATCAGGGTAGAGTCTAGAAGGAATTATAGGCTGCGTACCATTTTTGCCCAGTGGAGCCTATCACTTACCCAGATGTACATGGCTGGCTATGTCAGCAAAGACAGATTCCCTTCCTCCTCACAGTATCCCCAGGGATGTCCCATTGTAACTTGCCACTTAGCTGCCTGTATTTGTCCAAAATGGCAGCCTAATGTTTCTTAAGTCTTAAGCAACCAACCTGAATGCCTCCTGAATTCACAAAGCAAGAGATATATCATCTTTCCTTAGCAGATTTTACCTACACCTGGATATAGCATGGTAATTTTGCCCACTGTGACATTTTGAATAAAGACTTTAGTGTTATGAAATTGGAGAAAGTCCAATTTAGATAATGTTATTTTGGTTCTGTCAAAGAGATTTGAATGTCATTTTAGCTGGGGAAGAGTTTATGTAATATTATTTAGGAGACTTTAGTCATGTGGTTGTGTTACGTGTGTTTGAGTGTTTTAAAGGACAGTGTATGTAAAAGGGGTGTGGTACATTGGAGCCTGGAGTCCCAGTTTGTAATCTCTTTCTATAGTTTTACAATGTTTTTCTATAGTTCTGGTGTAAGTCCTAAGGAATTCAGTTTCCTTAACATGCATCTGAGTTATAGTAGAATGTATGTGCATGACCATCAAACAGAATGTTACTAGAAAATTTACTGAATTTGCACAATCTGAATTTCCTCTTTTTTGTTATATGAACACATTAACAGGTTTGAATTAAATAAGATAATAAATATAAATTTCCTCACTAAATATAAGGGTTTTTTTCCCCATGTGGCTGAAAGGATATAGTCTATGGAGCCAGAACAACTTGAATAGAATTAAATATCAACCCTACAATGAGCAAAATATCCTGAGACTTCTGTTTTCTTACCTTTAAAATAGGAGTAATGATACCTATCTCATAAAGATAATAAGATGTGAAAAGATAAATTTAAAATGTGTGTTGAATAGTAGATACCCAGTAAATATTGAACTCTTCTCCATTCCTTTTCACCACTATCCTCACCTTAAAGTCCAAGTCTCTTAACTCTAAAGTTTTCTTATTGTATACAATTCTAACACTTAATTCTTTAGTAAGGAAATGAATCAATTAAAACATAAGTAACTTTAAATAATACAGGGCTCCTTAATGAGAAATATACTAGCAGTTTTTAAACAAGTAAAGCTTACTTACATCAATTCTGAGGTCATCTCCTTCATTTAGCTGAGAAATGTATTTTTTGAAGGAAGATATCTAATGTTACTATGCATTTATCAAAATATATAAAATGATTTACCACCATTTCTTGAGAAAATTTTCACTTTGTTTAAATTCATATTTTTTAATTAATATTTTCCATTAAATTGGTATAACTCAAGTTACAGGCCACTTTTTAAAAAATGGAACTTATATAATTAGTTCACAAAAGTTACTTCTCCATTTTGAAGAGTTATCTCTCCATAGCTTTTATTTCATGCCAAATTTGAAGCATTGACACTAGTAAATGCTATCAATGTGACTTTATCCATGGGAGACATTCTTTATTGAGAACAAGGATTTTTCCATGTGTCAAATAGTTTTTAAAAGATGTTACATCTGAAGGTTTTCTCAATTTGCCTTTTTTAAAAAAATATAAAAGTGTGTTCTTGGGGTATATGTGTGTGTATAAGAACCAGTGAACCGTTAAGTAAATATATACACAGGTATAAAGGGATTTACTATTTAAGTCTCTTATTCGTTGTGATTTTAGTTTAGTACATGTTGAAAGAGATAGGTCTAGCTTTAGTTTTGGGCAGGTTAAAGCCCAATTTTTCCAGCACCATTTGTTAGAGAGGCTGTTTTTTCTCCATTGAGGATGTTTGGCTCCTTTGTCAAAGATAAGGTAGCTTAGTGTATCTGGAGTTATTTCTGGAACTTCTGATCTATTTCACTGGTCCTCAGGTCTGTTACTTTGTCAGTACCATGTAGTTTTTATCACAGTGGCTTTTATAGTAGAGTTTTAAGTTGGGGATTGTAATACCCTCCACCATGTCCTGGTGGCTTAGAACTGCTTTTGCTATTCTAAGTCTCTTGTTCCAGATGAATTTTTGGGTTATTTTCTTTAGCTCTGTGAAGTAAGGTGTTGGTATTTCCGTTGGAATTACATTGAATTTACATAGCAGTTGAGGGAGTACAGCCATTTTAATGATGTTGGTTCTCCCTATCCAGGAATAAGGGATGTCTTTCCATTTTCTGATATCCTCTTCTACCTCCTTTTTCAAAGTCCTATAGTTTTTAGAGTACAGGTGTTTCTCCTCCTTTGTTCTATTGATTCCTAGATACTTCATTTTTTTGGATTGTATTGTGAAAGGGATTGACTCCCCAATTTCTCTTTCAGTGAGTCTGTTTGTGTATACAAAGGCTGTTGATTTTTGAGCACTGACCTTGTGTCTAACTACACTACTAAATTTGGTGATTAGGGAATTTACTGATTTTTGTGTGTGTGTGTGTGTACTGGGGATCAAACTCAGGATGTCACAGTTGCCAGGCAGCCGCAGCCACACTGAGCTACATTTCTGGTTTGACTTTCTGATTCTTGTATTTAGTTTGAACAAGAGCCCTAAACATATAGGTAATAGTGAAATAATGTCAAGTGCATTATCCACCCCCCCCCTTGAGACATCTAAAGGATAAAAACTGAAAAATTGAAAGTTAACATATGGTATAGTTACATTAATAGCTGACAAAGTACTTTAAAGCCAACATGTTAAAGAATGAGGAAAGTAGGCTTGGGATTTAGCTCAATGGTTCCAGCATCTGCCTTGCAAGCACAGGGTCCCAAGTTTGATCCCTGGAAATCACACACCACAATGCTGGGCATGATGGCTCATGCCTGTAACCCCAGCACTGGGGAGGCAGAGGCAGGAGGATTGCTGTGAGTTCGAGGCTTGCCTAGGCAACATAGGGAGCTCAGGGCCAGATTGAACTACACAGAGAGAAGACCCTGTGTCAAAAAAAAAAAAAGAGTAACAGAATGGCAGAAGATTCACTAAGAGGTTTTAAAGCTAAAAATCAAATGCACTTAGTATATATCAGCCTTAACACATGCAATTCAAACCTTGGTGAATATCCTAAAAGAAAAATGAGAAATCTATTGTGACATCACACATCACCTCTTAGAAATCTCTGGATAGAACATAGAGACAATCAGACTGTGTTTCTAGTGAGTTTCTGCAGATTTGACTGTGTCACTCACAGATATTGGTGTTAGATCATGCCAGGTATGTTGCTCTTCAGTGAGATATTTAAAATGTGCTGTAATATTTTATGCCTAATATAATTTTGAGTTTCCATAATAATCTGAGGCATCTGTCAAGTTGCAATGACATTTATTCTAATTCTCTTGCAGTCTACAGAGATTACATATATTAGAATGTGAAAATAATTATAATGAAACATTAAATATGAACTAAAGCTAGTATTCCTTTATCAAAGAATGACAATGGAAAAGTTGTATATTTTTCTTATTTTGATTGATGATTTCAAGTGTTCAGTGACTACTGAATTAAATTTATCTTACCATCTCAAGTCAGAATACTCAGGCCCAGAACTCAGTTAGATAGTTAAATATGAATGTATTTATCTTATTTTGGAGTATTTTTTAGGTATTGGACTCTAGATGTAGGTAGAGTGTGTATTTCTGTAGAAAATTGAAGTCTTTTTTATTTTAACTTGGAAGAGAAAGTGTCCAGTCAAATCAAAGTAATAGATATTTACTACATGACCAACATGTGCAAAGCAGCCTCTTAAGTCCCTTGTTAGCCAAAATTAGAATATAAGGAAGGCTAAGACTGTGTCTTTGAGGACCTTGGAATCTAAATCTAAATATAGACACAAGCTTATGATTCTTTTAAACCATAACTTTTTGTTTTTCAGTGCTAGGAATTAAACTTAGAGCCCTGCACATCCTAGCAAGTGCTGTACCACTGAGATATATCTCCAATCTCCACAACTTTTAAACCAGGCACTCTAGCGATTCACAGTGAGGGTTTCAGAAATTGAATGTAGGAAAAAAATCACTTGGTTATGATTGTCCAGCAAGGATTAACTAACAAAGTAAAACTATTTTTTTCTCATTTTTAGATAGTATCCATTAATTTTGCTATGCCTAATTGATATAATTAGTTCAGACTGCCTATTTTCTAGGATGAAAAGCCAACAGCATTATGTCTGTACTCTGAGACCAAAGTTGTTAGCATAACTACCCAAAGTTTGCCAAGGAATTAGATATTGCTGGAAAAATATCTAGTACTCTCTGTTTGCTATCCAGAGTTCCACAGTGTTGTGAGGTAAATGGCATCCCACTATTGACTAGGTATTTGCCAAATGTTTGGTGCTTTTTCTGCATACAAAGCAGGCTTGAGATGCATCCTCTCCTTTATGAAGGTTCTGTAGTTTTTGATGAACTAAATATATTGAATATAGTAGCTCTCTAGTAGTTTTTCCTCTGGTAAAGTCTCTTGGTCAAATTTAAAATAAGACAGTTGAGGTAAAAGGACCTTTGTAACTGATGATTTGGTATTGAGTTGCTCTGTGAATATCTTGTGATTATGTAGTAAAGCAAAGGGCTTGTTCCCTTAAGATTTTGGATTCTTATTTTTAACCAATATTTTGTATTTTGATTTTTACAAACTTAATGTGTCTTTATAAATGTTAGAAAAATATCTTGAGAAAAAGCCTTCATTTCTAATATACTTTTTATGTGTAGGATGGTTTTTAAATTTCCCAAACCTTTAAGATAATGAAATTATGTTTTCTTACCAAGGTTAACACTGAGTTAATATCATTCACCAGTGGATATAACTTTCTGCAAATTCTTCTGTTAAATTTCCAGCTTAGTATTGTTATTTTTTTCTTTTCTTTTCATCAGTGTTTACTACCTTTAGATGCTATTGCAAAGCCAGTCTTCATTAGTGATGGCTTGCGTCTCTAGCTTGTGTGTGTGTGAGAGAGAGAGAGACAGAGACAGAGACAGAGAGAAAGAAGGAGGGAGAGAGGGGGAGAGGGAGAGAGGGAGAGAGGGAGAGGCAGAGACAGAGAAAGGAGCAAGATGAAAGAGAGAAATTCTGTTAACTCTGACCGGGTAATGGACCCTGGACTTTGTGAGTCAAATTGTGCTCATTGTTTCAAATGCAGATCTGTTTACCATTGTTTTGCTAGCGCACATGAGTATTAGTTATGATGTGAACATGTTTCTCATGCCTTTTGGTTCCTTATCTAAATAGCAGTAGCAAACAATGAAGTGTTCAGAATTTAGTCATCATCATTCTATGTTTTCTTGAGTCCAAACTGAAGTAAATATGGAATAGAAGACCATTTTACTTATTTTTAAATCCCCTATCAACAGAAAGTAATTAACTGAAGATCTACAATTAGCCTCACAGCAGTTCATATTAACTATCTTCAACCATCCCAGATCTTTTCAAAGGTGGCATAATTCTGAGATTATTTTGCACTTGAAACAGAGCATTATAATAGCTAGCTTGCAACAAATTTAAGAGTATGAAGCTTTTCCTTTTTTGGGGGGTTAATATCTATTCTCTCTAATGATAATTTCCTGGCTTGCAAGTTATTTTAAAAACAAAATGAAAGAATATGTCCTTCCCATCTAATATAAAACTATTTTTTTCCCTTTGGTAAATCTAGAAGTAACTGTTTTGTTTTGGCTGGAATTTCATTATTGAATTAGTTACTTGACATAAAAGAATTAACAAAATGAATCAAACAGTAAAGCACAATAAAGAAAACTTAAGGAGGTCCACTGCTGACTGGTAAAGTGTTATCGCTGTCCCTCTCATGTTTACATTTTTGGTTTTGTTTTGTTTCAAAGGAAATATTCAGTTGCATAGCATTCTTGCATAATTTAGATACTGCAGAAAACTCAACCCTGGGAACCTATTTGATAGTGTTCTCTCCCTCCCTCCCTCCCTCTCTCCCTCCTTCCCTCCCTCTCTCTCTCTCTCTCTCTCTCTCTCTCTCCTGTGATCTTGCTTTTATAGATTTAAATTACATTTAGTGACACTGTTTTTGTGGTTGTATTAGAAACTTTTTTTTTCTTTTTTCTTCTGCTTCCTTTTTGTTTTTTTTTTTTTTTTAGTTAAACCTGTGATAAGTAATTGTCACAGTTAGCGCCCTGGTACAATACTAATTTGAAGTGACATGTCCATACTGGCCCTCAGTAACATGAAGAAGCCTAACAGGTGTGAGGGGTGTGGCTTCCCATGGGCTCTGTTGAACTTCTAACCAGAGAAAAATAGCAGAAAAAGTGAAATGAACCTTGAATAAAGCTGTCAGCAGTAATTATCTCAGCAACACTTTGTGGGGAGATAAAATAAGCACTGCTGCTTTTATAACCCAAACTCACTGCATCCACGATAGATTTTTCACCCATTTAACATTAACTGGTGAATATCTTTCAATAGATAGTTCCATAGAATTTAATTAAATAATAACAGCAATATCAATTATTGTGAAATACAAATTATTGGAAGACATGCATGTTTTTATTTTAACACATGTCTTTTGGAATTCAATTTTGGTAACTAACCTTTTTTCTTCTTCCTTTGTTAAGCCATTATGTGTGAAATCTCAAGTGATATATAGAAGAGGTTATTCACAGTTTAAAAATTACAAGTTTGATTTTCAGTTACTTTGAGAGGTGTCTATTGTGTAGGAGTAGGCTATATGAAACAAGATAATATGGGAAGCAAATGTGTGACCTATAAATCATTTGAACACTGTGTTTGACTGGATGAAGAACTGGGGTACACTGGTACATCTTTTCTAATATCTTCCCAAGCACAATTCCTCATTTTCTTTCACAGCAGTATTTTAAAAGTATACTTTACTTGGGCTGGAGATGTAGCTCAGTGGCACTGTGCCTACCTTACAAGCACAAGGGCTCAAGTTCGATCCCAAGTACCACCTCCCAAAATATACATATATTTTACCTAACACAATAATTCAAATGATGTAATAACTGCATTTGTCTGACCTGAGAAATATAAAGGTATATTCCATTATAAATTTCCTTCCTGTAGAAGGTAACTTTAGAAAAGAAAAACCCCATAAAATTTTGCGATGTAAATTACACCGTGCATTTCCTTCATTCTCTTTTTATGCCTTAAAATATAGTTCTGTATGTTGGGTAATCTAATGATACCTAGTCATTTAATGTTTTTTCATGATTTAGTTTTGCCATGTTCCTGCACCCAAAAATTAGAGGCTTACACAAACTAGGTTGAACTCACATTTCAAGTAAAGGGGATATTATTAAAGAATCGGTGAGAATCAACTTTTGTTAGTTCTGACTCTACTTTGCTTTTTCATTAGGTCTGTCATCTTGCGTGACTGTGACCCTCAGTTTTGTCTGTGGAATAACACTGTGGCAAATTCTGCCAAGTTCATTATCACTAACAAGTTGTAATAAGGATTAAATGTAGCAGAATAAAATAGAGTACCTTATCTGTAAACCTATAGCTTAGCACACCATTAGTTTCATGAAGGCAGAAATTATTCCATGGTGGTAGCTTAACAACTTGGTTAAGTGAGTAAATGGTAGTTTTTTTTTTTGCACTCCAAACAAGTACAGTTTATGTCCAACAGTTACATAGGAAAATATACATCATCAAGTATAAGTAGGTAGACAGCAGACCGACACCCTCACAACAATTTAGTTACTTCGAAAACTTTAAAGAGGCAGACACTGAGACTGAGAAAATAGCAGAGTAGTCTGAAGTCATACAACTATTAGCAGAGATAGGATTTCAAACCCTAGCAGTGTGGCTTCAGAGTCCAAGTTCATAGTCACTTTTTTACACTCATCCAAGGAACCATATGATCTGTTTACCAAAGAAATTCATAGTTTTCCATGAACTTCCTTGTTGCAGGTAAAAATTATTTCAGATACATAGGGAAGCATTTTAAGATGAAATATCTCTGTATTCACTGGGATACTCTGTATTTCTTTCCCTCCCCATCCTCGAACAGTAAATCCACTGTGTTTCTCAAAGCACCATTATTGTCTATCTCAGGATGACTACTTCCCCAGTGGCAAAACCGTCCTACTGGGCTGTGGCCTACAAATGTATAACAGTTTTAATCTCTGTTTTGACCTTTTCAGTGAGGTCTAGCTCCTTGGCCCACCCACATAAAACATCTACCTGTGATATCCTCCATCTGTTTCTACTTAGCTCTGATCTAGGATTCTGGTCTTCTCCTTAGGAACTAACTGAATAAAAGATGTTTATTTATGAAAGATTTGCCCAGGTGTAATGGGTATGACTGGCTACCAAAAGATACCACGTGCTTTAAGAGGACACAAAACTTTCAGGTTAGAATCCAAAGCAGTGACAGCAGGCCTTTCAGAGGCCAAGTCCCTAAACTACAACCCCAAACTCACTTACTGATTGCGAAGTGCCAACACTGCAAGGAAATCTGAGTACTGCCCAGCCACGCAACGGCTCGGACAAGTTGTGGCTCATGCTTGGCTGCTGGGGCTGCTGAGGTGGTTTGGTTCACATGCTGACACAGAGAGTGCTACACACCCACTGTGGCATGTATATCATGGGTTCACCACCACTGGTATAGAGGCTAATTTTAGGAAATTGATAAGAGTTTTAAAGTATTTTCTCATTTCCTTGCATTATCCTCTGTTACTTACAAAGGGGATAGGTGGGAAAAAATTGTGTGGAAAAACCCAGGCAGGACTAATATAAAGAGAAAAGAGTAAGCAAATGCAAGGCACATTCTTAAGTCAGTGAACAAACAAATCTGTATGCAGTATACAAGATATCATGGGATGTAGTGCATAGAAGGATGGACCAGGTTGTGTCCTTAAGCAACACCTGAAACAATTGTTCAAGGTGAAAGAAAAGAACGTGGAATTCATTAAGCACATTTTTTAAAACAAAACATTAGAAGTGATAAAAGTAAGAAAAGAAAGTTGAATAAGGTAACACAATAAATAACAGAAAGTTTGGGATTTTAACCCTGATCTTTGATCTGTATACCGTGTCCTTGCCATATATTCCCCAATGTTTTACATACAGAATCATATTACAGGCTACACTAATGGAATGGAGCCACAAAAAAGCACAGCAGCATAAATATATAGAAGAACAGTGTCTGCTTTGCTTTAATTTTGGCAACAGGAAAAGAAGTGGTTACATGTTTGGTAAATGTCTTTAAACTTAATGTTCTCAGTAGTTTTAACTGGGACATGCTTTTCTTTTGCCCCCCAGTAGCCTGGCTCTCTCTCTCCATGTTCATTAAGTTCACTTACAGAAATTCAATGAGAAATCTATAGCAAATTTTACCTTTGACTGTCATTTGTAACATACCCTTTGAAAATCCAAGTCATAAGCATGTAATAAGTGTTATCAAGGTGAGTTCTTAGCTGCAGTATATCTAAATGTACTCTCAACTGGACAGCACTTGGAAGAACATTATGTAGGAAAAAATAAGAAAGCCTTAAGTATTAAACTTTGTTTGCTTAGGAAGAAAATATTTTGCTAAATATTTTCTAGGCCAAAGTATTTAACATATTTTGGATATCTTGGGTATGGAAAAGATTAGTATATTTGGTTGCTTTGTGTGTGTTTCAGAGATATACTATCATGCAGTTAATGTAAGCTTGTATAAAATACTTTAATTAT
Organism: Thryonomys swinderianus; assembly: GCA_004025085.1. Taxonomy (NCBI): domain Eukaryota; kingdom Metazoa; phylum Chordata; class Mammalia; order Rodentia; family Thryonomyidae; genus Thryonomys; species Thryonomys swinderianus. The sequence continues at coordinate 12,468 of PVIC010022960.1, read as the reverse complement.
CCCCATACTATCATCTGGGGCTTAGATACTTAAAGACAGAAACAATTGGGCTTTGCAACTGGAAATACCTATATAGTAATCCTTCCTTCTGTAAAGGATGCAGAGATAAAATGTAGTATGGGTTGTGTTTTTTTAGTCACAGATTAAAACTTCTATGCCCTGTACACACACACACACACACACACACACACACACACATGAAGAATTTACAAGTGTTTTCTAAGTGACTGAATTGTAGGCTTTGAGTAACTATATGGTTAATATGGCTTATTCATGAATAACTTCAATTATTAAGAAATAAGGGGAAGAAATAAGAAGTCAAAAGAAATCTACACATATTCTTTTTTCCCTTTACCAGTCTCACTGATTAGAAGCAATACATTCATGTTCCTCTTCTGCCCTCCACCAGAGGGTGCCCAAAAGCAATTATATAAAGCAAGAAAGAAGAAAAGCCCATTTTAATTCCCAGCATGGAATAATTGACCTGTACATAAAAGAGTTGATTTTTCAACAGAAACAACTTCTTTGGTTTATAGTTGCCTCGCTAATAACTTGCCTACCTGCTTGTCTAGCAAGTACTGTATGATAAGCAAACCTTACAGTTCTTTCTAAGTAGGTATGTGACAGGCCATGCCATTATTTAGTGGTAGGCTTGTCTAATAGGACTATTAGTCTTTTTGCATAATTTACTGCTCTTCAGAAGTACTTCAGAACTTCTATTGTACACATTAGAATCAATTAAAAACACCCAAGAATACGATGCTATCTTTAATTAATCGAAGTACATCTGCCTAAAATTTCACCAATTCTATTTCACTAAATTACCAGATGTATTACAAACAATTCTTTATCTCTCTGAGATATAATCTGGTTCAGGAAGCTAAAATGCAATAAGATTTAAAACAACAAAAAACTTTCTGTGTAGAGCAACTTCTTCTTGGTAGAGAAAAACAAAGATAATGTTGCTCCAAAGTAGGGAAGCATAAATATGGACAATTACAGTGTTTAAAAAGTAACATCAGACGATTCTGGATGCTGTCAGATTAAAAGAATCCCCTCGGGGGCCGGAGGGTTAGCTCAGTGCTTCCAGCGCCTGCCTCGCAAGCGCAAGGTCCTGAGTTCAATCCCCAGTAACCACATAGAATGCTGGGCGTGGAGACACGCCCACCAACAATCAACACTGCAAACCACAATGCCGGACATGGTGGCTCACGCCTGTAATCCCAGCACTCGGGAGGCAGAGACAGGAGGATTGCTGAGTTCGCGGCGGCTTGCCTGGGCACCATAGTGAGCTCAGGGCCAGCCTGAACTGCAAAGCGAGACCCTGTCTCCAAAAAGCAAAAACAAACAAAAAAAAAACCCCCAAAAATAAATAATATCATTTAGTAGAAAAACCTCGATTAGGAGACAAGAAGACATGCTTGTATATTCACTAGATAGACATGAGACTTAGAGGAAACAACTTTACCTCTTCATATTCCATTTTTCTCCTCCTGGTAAACAGGAAGATTACATTAGTTCTTTGAAGAGAAACATTCCTCTCATTTGAAGTCTTTCAAGGATTGTGGGGCTATTAATAATAAAGTTGAATAGTAGGCTTGCTGTCATTTCTCCCTGGAAATTCTCATTCCTGACTTGGAATGGGGCAGAGGATGCTTGGCAGCAGAAAGTATAATGACGTTAAGGCTTTAAGATTTGTGGTCTCCTGGATGGGATACTAGCAATGGATGAATTCTAAAGACCTTCTAACTCTAATATCTTAAGAATCTAAAATGAAGGCATCATCTATAGTAGCTATCCTTAATTTCTCCCACTCTGCTTGCTTGCTTACATATATATGCAGAGCAAAAAAAAAAAAAAAAAAACCAAAAAACAAATTTTTTGCCATTGGGATTTATTTCATTATACCTTACCACTTGCCAAATCATTTGAAGATTAGGACACAGCAAGGCCAGGCAGTGAACAGAGTTACATATCTCTTTTAATATTTGATAGGTTCCAGAATGTTATTAGTCATTTCCTTTTAACAGTGTGCTTTCTTGTGAGGTGACTAAACTGCTATTTAACCCTGCTACAAGAATGTGGCAGTGGGCTAGTCCAGACAAGTGGGTATGTGCTTGGTAACCAGCATTCTTAATAAGCTTGCTTCAACCTGCCACAAATTAAAGCTCTGTGACTTTTCTAGCACATAAGTGATTTTAAAATTTTAAAAAAGCTTGAATTGTCTATAAAAATAAATAAGCTTTGTTTATTTGCACTCTGGTTGGCAATAAATGAAGTTCCAGCCTCATGACTGAGTTCAGTTTAAAACTACCTCCCAATCTACCCAGCTGAAGAGTAAGCCTCTGAAAATGTAAAGGCATGATGCTTCATCCTCAGAAGTCCTTATTGGAAAGATGATGTAGTTGAAAACTCCATGGCCTATAGATAAAACTGGCTTGTCTCTTAGTAACTGATTTATTTTGGACAAGTTTCTCTACCTCTCTAAGTCTGTTTTGTGGTCTGCATAATCCTACTCTTTAATTTGCACAGTTGTCATGTGTGGTAGACATATGTTAAATACTTACTGTGTAATTCCTGACAAATGATGCCCTCTCTGAATAGCTGTTTTAATTAAGCCAAAGAATACTATTATTGTTTATTAAACCAAGAAAAGATATAGTAGAGCCCTAACAACCATTAAATTATATAGTTTTTTTAATTAACTGTGAAATAAAACTATCTGATAGTAATTTTGGCTCATGATTTAGTAACTCTATGGCCTTGGGCAAGATTTTTCATTTATATTAAGATTAGAGACCTCATCTTATATTGTTTTTCTTGGTTTGAATTTGGGGAGACAAGATCTTGCTATCTAGTTTAGGTTAGCTTCAAACTCAGGGTTCTCTTACCTCAGCCTCCTGAGAGCTGAGTTTATAGGTGTGCCATCCCACCTGATTTATAACTTGATCTTTTAAATGAGTGCTATAATAGTAACTGCTCAGCAGTTGTGAGAATTAAGTACAGTAATTCATGTAAAGCACTTCATGTAATTTCAGCACATATTAAGTTCAGTCATAACTATTTAAATCGGATGTTTTAGAAAATACTGAATGTTTGTATACATATGTTGAAACTTAGCAAAGTATACACTTCAAAATACATGTAGTTTATTATAGATCACTTATACTTTATTAAGCAATATTCAATGCTGTTTATATTTATCTTCATTTCCTCAGAGTATTATAATGATTGTATTGAGTGGTAGTGCCCAATAACATTGCCAGGCCTGGGTGGAATTTATTGTGCCAGTGCCTTGTTAGGATAATAACAAGCTTAAGATAGGGGTTTTTTAAAAAAATATTTTATTAATGTGCTCTTTAAGATGCAAGAGGGTCACATTTTACAAGTTGATTTATTTGAAAATATACACAAATAATAAAAGTAGAGTATCAGATCTGTTCCTTTGCATTACCAGGTATGCCTCATGCAGAGCAAGGAACCTACAGATGACTTCATTCAGTCTTTTCAGTGAGGTATACTATTGTAACTCATGAGAACTAAAAGGTTCTGAGAGTTCTTTGAGTCACCCAAGGAGGGTTCTTAGTGACTAACCTAAAAATCCATAGCTCAGTTCTAACTTCCAAACTAAAATGCCTTAGTCTCTATCACTAATAATTCAGAAGAAAGACACACAGTAGGTATGTATTTAGAAGAGGACTAAAATTTGAAGAATGAAAAATATTTTGGAGAACTAATTCATTTTTAAAAGAAACTGGTATTGAGAAAAGTCATATAAACACCTTGAGGGTCACGCTTAAAATAATAATACTATATTTTACTAATAGCTTAACAGATGTAGCCAGTGATTAGTCTCACTATTGAAGATAATAACTCTCAGTTAATTGTATTTCCTAAAAATTTAGTAAGTCAAATGACATTAGTTTTACGTGTTGTTTAAACATAACCTCAATGTCTGGATTCATAGAAGATAAATGAACTCTCATATCTTCTTCTTTCTGCATTTATCCTATAACACACTGTTTTAATTGAAATGTGTGAAGAAAATCTGGCCTCATACACATCTGTAATTGAAATAGTCTTCCCAGGTAATTTTGATATTCCTGTTTGGTAATAAACTAAAATTTAACAAGTGATAAGTTTCCTAATGATAGTTTCAATGTGGAATCTGAAGCCATACTCATATACTTTTTAAAACTTTATTATAGTAAGATCCATTTGCCTGGTTCACACTTTAAATCCATTTTTTTTAACCAGTGGATAATTTTATGATATGCATTCATTGTTTATTTGGAGAATATTGATCCTCTGAGTTAGATGCTAAATGTTAATATACTTCATTATATGTATCAAAAATGATATATCACCACCGATCTCATTATAAAAGTATTTTAAGTGCTAAGAAGTTATCAAGCTCATGATGGCTGATAGTTTCCAAAGTTTGATTTTTATTTGAAGGTTCACATTTTGATCATTGACAATTAGTACTCTCATACCTACTGTAATTGTAGGCTGACTTCATTTATTTTTGAGGAAAAATCTGTCAAATCCAAGTAGTCATAGTTTTTCTGCTAATCATCTGAGTAGTAATGGTATTTTATGAAAAAAAAGGGGCTGGTTTAGTATACAATGCAGATAGTTGCACAAGTGCTTGTACTTCAACACAGCCATCATCTTTGATATATAACAAGAATCCTTTAAACATCTTATTTGTCACAGGATATTAACATTGGGTCACGATTTAATTAAAATTATTTTTACTGATTCAACAGAGACATTCTTAAATAAAACTCACATTTTTACAATAAGATCTGGCATTGGACATTTTACACAGTTTGATGCCACTACATTGATATGTGCTAAAATGCCACAAGATTTGTCCATGATTACTTTTCTAACAGCTGTATAAAAAACACGGAAAAATTCAAACAATCAAAATATACTTATGAAATAATTTTGACCTTGTAGACTCCTCACACAGGACCTTACAAACCTTGTGTCTATAGATTATATTATGAGAAAAATTGACATAGTTAGTATGTTTCTAATACACTTGATCTTAGCCAAAAGGCCGAGAAGCGATAGTATGTTTCTAATACAATACTACATACTTTCTGTAATAAGAGATAAAACTTTTAAGTAGGTTTTAAGAGTATCCACTCAACAGTGAAACATCTGCTATGTGTCAGCTATATTCTCATTTAAGCCATTCTAACAGAAATTATATGTTAATTTGATTGGGTTAATAAAGACCTAGCAGATTAGTATAGCATACTTTTGAGTGTGTCTGGGTGAGTCATAGATGCATGGCTTTGGGTACTCTGTATAGTTTCTGGCCCCTTTCCTCTCTGAGGTTGTTCCCCTACTCTGCTTCCTGGGAGCCATGAACTAAACATTTTTGATTTACCATGTCCTTTCTCTATGACATTTCTATTTTTGGGCCAGTTGACCATGGACTGAATCTTCTGAAACTGTGAGCCAAATTAAGTTGTGAGTGTTGGGTATTATGTCTCATGTTGGGAAAGCTAACTAATGCAGCTTGTTAGGAAAGTAATATAAATTTTTATATAAGAAGAAACAGATTTCAGATGTAAAATATTAAATAAAATAAACAGTGCAAGTGGATTCGAACTCAAAGCACTCTGACATTAAAAGTACCCCGCAATGGCTATGGATTTAGCTCAGAGTTCTGATGCCTGCCTCGTAAATGCAAAGTTTCAAGTTCAATCCCTGGTATCAGAGGGGTGCTAAACAAAAGTACCTGCCTCATTTGATCAGTGTTATGCTATATGCATATAGGAACTATCCCATAGTGTCTCCATTATCATGTAGAGAAAAAACTCCATGCTACATTCACTCATCTACTGACAAATATTGAGTGCTTGTGTTTTCCCTGAATTACTTAATTGAGCAAATTTACTTGACCTTAGTCACTTTTCTTCATAGCTAATTTAAAAATTATTTGCCTTCCCTACATTTCAATTGTTGACAGTGGAAAAGATCAATCAGAGTGAATTCTTGCCTACTGTAGCTACTAGTGCTTTAAAAAAATGTAGCCTTGCTGGGCATAGTGGCTCATGCCTGTAATCCCAGCACTTGGGAGGCAGAGACAGGAGGATTGCTGAGTTCAAGGCTTGCCTGGGCTACATATTGAGCTCAGGGCCAGCCTGAACTACAAAGGGAGACCCTGTCTGAAAAAAAAAATGTAGCCTTATTTAAAAACTGCCGTATAACAATTCCATCTTTATAAAAGAGTTCCTTAAACAGTTTCAAAGTATAAATCTTTTGTGTTGACATAGTACAACTGATACTTCTCAAGTTGATTCATTTAATTAAGCATATGTACTTAATAATGTTAGATAATATTAATTTAAAAATACAAATGCCACTTTGGTTCATCATCCCTTTTCACAAAATAATTGTTTGAATTTTATGTGCATTTTTATATGTAAGCATCATTACCACTAGCCACATTTTATAGAGTACCTTTTCTTTACACTAAGTTGTTGGAGATGTACGTTCATTTTAAATCAGCATCTCATACTCTTTTTGTACATTTTATCCCAACCACAAGTACTCATTGATAGAATTTAGAAAGCAGTATATGTTGAACATGAGAAACTCAAAGTATAAGTATATTAAGAGCAAAATAAATGATAAATAATAGGAAACAGGGAAATACACCTTTTGGAAATGGGAAGGGGATGAAGAGAAGAGAGAGAAGGTCAGGAGGAGAGGAAGAGATGTAAAAATAATTAAGATGTATCGTGTACATCTACCAGCTACCAACAAATAATGTAATTATGATTGCAAACATACTTTTAAAAAGTAATATTTATTGGACATCTACTGTGTGTTAGGAATTTTCTATTTGTTTTACTCATGTTTAGCTCAACTTCATTCCTGTTTCATGGAAAAAGTGCTAATCCAACACTGTCCCTATTTATCTTAGGATGTGTGAGTTTTTTCCCCATTTATTTATTTATTTGATATATAATCATGCTTCTTTTTAGTTTATTTTTGTCTTTATTGGTACATTGTATATACACACCATGATCACACTCAATATTGGGAATTTGTACTAATATATGACACAATTCTCATTCTTTCCCATTACCCTATACATCCCACATGCTCCCACCCCCTAAATACATAACTTTGTTTCCCCTTTTTTACTACCATCACATTTTTTTATTACCCCTCATTACTCATCCCTCCACCACACTTCCCTTTGAATATAATCATGCATTTTTAAAGTGCTTTTTTTTTTTTTTTGAGACAGGGTCTCACTTTGTAGTTTATGCAGGCCTGGAACTCAGCAATCCTGCCTCTGCCTCCCAAGAGCTGGGATTACAGGGGTGAGCTGCCCAGCACTGTGGTGTGTGGTGCTGATTGCTGGTGGGCGTGATTCACCACACCCAGTATTGTATTTGATTATGGGGATTGAACCAGGGACCTTGCACTTGCGCTGCCACCAATGAGCTAAATCTCCAGCCCTAAAGTGCCTTTTATTTAAAGTCTTGTTTACAACGGCTTTCAATACTTGGAATTGTGAGGTCATACGTTTAAGAATAATCATGAAATTGATATCAAATATCTTGTCTCCTGTATTAATTTTCCCAGAGAAGCTCAGTAAGCACCTGAAACATCGATGACTGAGGTTATTTCAGGGTAATTTCTTTCCCAGACAGTGTAATATAGTTCAGAATAAAGTATTTAAGGAAATATAAACCAATTTCTTATTTTCTGATTGGTTATTTTGAGTAAAACCTAAACATAAGTATTTTGGTACATAAATGTCTTATAGGATTTTTAGATTCTGTATCTTTTCTGTAATTTCTATTTTTATATTCTTAATCTTTTGTGTTCATACTTGATTACCATGTATTTTAGAAGCACTTATTTTAATCTCAGAGACTTTTTTCCCATTCAGCTATAGGAATTCTCAAACAGTTTTCTCGGTGATAAGTTTTTGTGTTCTTACAGAATGTACAATGTAAAGCTACTGATGGACTTGTTTGGTCTTCTAGCTTCCACATGCATACTGTTTGTATTCTCCCTTTTTATATTGCCCAGTTCAATTGCCAGTATATTTCAGATTTAAATTTACGATATTCACTTAAATGGGGGTCATTGTTCATTATGTAAAAAGTCTTTTGGGGTTATTTTTTGTTCCTAGGGTTTAACAGTTTACAAATTACATATCAAAACAAAGTTTTAACTAGGTAGCAAAAAATATAACTAGTGTGATTGCCCAGAAAAGGCTGCATGAGATCCTTTTTCTAGTACTGGTACCCTTTTGCTGTTTAAAAAATTGTTTTACTATGTATTCATTATCTCTTGGGTTTAGTTATATTCATATTTACCCTGAGTACTTCCTTACTTTTGATACATTGACTGGTAAACTGAGGCATGCATATTAATGATAGGCAGGAATAAATTAATAATTTGGTTTGACTAATTTATCCTAGAGCTAGAGGACAATCTAGCCATTTGATATTAATTTAGAAATAAAAATGCCACTTTGTACCTTTTCATGAAATAATTATATTTGGATTTATGTGCATTTTAATATGAAGCATCTTTACTACCAGTTCCATTTTATAAAGTCATATTACTACTAGTCACATTTTTGTGCAGGAAAGCACAGAGCACAGACAGAATAGCTAAAGCAATGTAGGACAGAGTCACTGTAATTGCTCATACAAAAGGTCATTCTGTCAGTCTCTCAAGGTTAGATTCTAAAAGTCTATTTATTTTCTATTTTACAAACACTTATTGAGTTATATTTGTGTACATCAACTGGGCTTTAGTTACCAAAAGAGATGTGAGATGCCAAAAACCTAGTCCACATACCAGAGGAGTTAGAAAATAAGACATGTGCAGAATAGCTCCAATGCAAGTATTAGAAGAAAAGGACAAATATAGGTGATAAGTCTAACTTCCATCTGCCACCACCCCAGCTGCCCAGAGTTCCTGAGCTCAAAGAACAATTACAGCATGTTCCTTCATCCTGTAGCCCTGGCAGCCTGCTACCTGCAGCCCAGAGACAGTGCGCAGGATATGAGACAATGGGTAGGACACAACACACCTGCCCCATCTGCTAGGTTACAGCACCAGTTGCTTTAGCCATGTACACAGCCATTTTCATTCCTCTAGCCTTAAGCCCACCCCCCATATTACCTCACCTAAGTTTGCCCCACTAATCCCCCTACCATATTTTAGAAGACTCCACTTAATAAACTGGACTTGGATTCTCCTTTGGAATTATTCCAGGAGATCCTGCCCAGAACCTCCAAATTCAGGCTGTCTGTGCTCTTTACTGGGCTGTCACTGTTTACCTAACAGTGAGGTTGTGAAAGCCCAGAGGAAAAACCAGTTCCTTTAATTATCTCATCAGTTGACCAGTAATAGGTTATGTTGTTAAATAACATTGGAGTTTACTTTCATAGACTTAACCAGTGAGGTTTTTTTTTTACTACATTTTCTTTTTATTGGTACATTTTATATACACATCATGATCACAATCAGCATTGAAAATTTGTACCAGTATGTGAGACATCTTAATTCTCATTTTTTCCCATTCCCCTGCCCACCCTACAACCTACCACTCCATATATATGTAAGCTTTGTTTCCTTTTTTTTACTGTCACATTTTCCCCAAGTTATATACCCATACCCCCTTTACCATTTGAATATTTTCTATCTCACAGTATCTGTCATACACTCTAGAACTCATTTATATCTTCAGTTTCTCATACCAGAGAAAATACAGTATTTATACATGTGTGACTTACTCATTTCCTTATGAGTATGTCCTCAAGGTACATCCATTTGAGTATAAATGACTCAAACTTATCATTGTTTATGGCAGAATAATACTGCATTTATTTAAAAAAAAAACCCCACATCTTCTTTATCCAGTCTCCAGTTAATGGGCATTTGGGTTGTTTACAAGATTTAGCTATCACAAACTGAGCTGCTATGAACATGGGTACACAAATGTCACTGTGATAAGATTTTCCTAGCAGGGAAATAGCAGGGTTAAATGGAATCTCTAATTCTAGTCTTTTGAGGGCTCTCCACACTGATTGCACCAGTCTACATTCCCACACCAACAGTGGAGAAGTGTTCCTTTCTTCCCACACCCTTGCCAGCATTTGTTGATTTGTTGCTGGTTAATTTCAAGATAGCAGCCATTCTTTGTGGAATGAGATTTTTTTTTTTTTTGAGACAAGGTCTTGCTTTGTGGTTCAGGCTGGCCCTGAGCTCACTATGTAGCCCAGGCAAGCCTCCAACTCAGCAGTCCTCCTGCTTCTGCCTCCCCCAAGTGCTGGGATTACAGGCGTGAGACACCACGCCCAACATTGTATGTGGTTAAGGAGATCGAACTCAGGACCTTGCACTTGTGAGGCAGATGCCGGAACCACTGTGCTAAGTCTCCAGCCCTGGAGTGAGATTTTTAAGTGTGACAGTTTTACTCCTTCCACCAACCTCTCTCTCCCATGTCTGCAGATATCCATAAGCTTATTCTCCCAGATATATAATGGTATTAAGGGATGTGGAATTAAATAATAAAATAAAAGCATTTTTAGCTAAGTTTACTGTGAATTTGGGAAACTTATGGATGTTTGGATCTATGATAATGAAAAATCAAAAAATTGAAATCTAGGGCCGGAGATTTAGTTCAGTGGTTCCGGCACCTGCCTCGCAAGTGCAAGGTCCTGAGTTCCATCCCGGTAACCACATACAATGCTGGGCATGGAGACTCACGCCCACCAGCAATCAATGCCACATACCGTAGTGCCAGGTGTGGTGGCTCACACCTGTAATCCCAGCACTTGGGAGGCAGAGACAGGAGGATTGCTGAGTTCTAGGCTTGCCTGGGCTACATAGTGAGTTCAGGGCCAGCCTGAACTACAAAGCAAGACCCTGTCTCAAAAAAAAAAAGAATTGAAATCTAAAATAACTAGGAAAAAAGGTGGAAGACCATGAATACATTGTGAAAGCAGCTTACAGTTTTCATTGTAGTTAGCTAAAGGCAATAAAGATTACCATAATACTCACATTTCTTTTTCTGTACCTGTTCCTATGTGCACTTTTTGTCTCCCCAACTGGTATAGATGTTCTCTTAAGACAGATATATGCATATATTTAATCAGTACTAGGCACATGAAAATTCAGGAATTCCTGTCCCTTTTAATTTTCTTCACACATTGTAATTAGTAGGATTTGAAATTAGGAGCAGAGTAAAGGCCCGCTTAATCAGTCATAGAGGAAGGAAAAAGAATTTTTAGTAGACAGGGGGAAGGTTAATGGTGATGATGGTGGAATTAAGCCCATTGAGGAGCCCACTTATAGCACTGTGTATTTCTAGTGAGAGTTTTCTCTAGCAACTCCAGGAGTGTATCCCTTCCTTTTAATTTACATATGACTGGACTGTGTACAAAGATAGACCCAGAAGTTAATCACTGTGTCTCTTCCAGGACCTAAAAATGATGATTATCAGAATGATAGCAGCTCTTCTGCCTGTTGCTTTGCATTGTCAAAGCCAGCTTTTACTTACCTTTTCACACTGAACCCTCTGAAAAGTCTGGTGAGGTGATCAGGTCTGAGGTTACTGCAGTCAATCAATAAATGAGAAAGCTATGGCCTAGAAAAGAGAAATGTTTTCCTAAGATCTGTAGGCTAGGCAGCTCTTGAATCGAGGTGTGCTGGCACCTTGCATTATGCCACACTGCTTCTGATTATCAGTGATATTTATCATCACTACTATATTACCAGAGGATTTCAGAATAGGGCCAAGGGTCTCTTTTCAAGTGAAAAATGTTGTGAAGGTAATATGGCTTGAATTGTAGACTGTGCTTCTTGTCTAACTTAGCTTCAGTTTTATTTGCATTAAAGTGAACAATTGGAATGATTATACTGATATAGATTGAGTAAAATAGCCAGAATTGCTGCAGTTTTTTACTTTTCTTATTACTAATAAAGCCTTATGGCCTTTATAAAGCATAATATCAAAACATGTAAGATGCAACAATAGAAAAACACACTCTTAATCACACTAAACAAAAATAGTGATCAAGGCTGGGCATGGTGGCTTATGCCTGTAATCCCAGCATTTGGGAGGCAGAGACAGGAGGAGTGCTGAATTCGAAGCTTGCCTGGGCTACATAGTGAGCTCAGGGCCAGCCGGAACTACAAAGCAAGACCCTGTCTCAAAAAAAAAAAAATGATCAAAATGTGACTTTTATCAACACATTTCACATGATTGAACATACCTAGATATATATGTGAGATTTATATTTTCCTTGTTTAAAAATTTTAATTTTATTGGTGCACTTCTGACATACATAATGATAATATGCATCATAGGGAATTTGTGCCTGTATATAATATACTTTAATTCTTTTTTCTCCTATTCCCTTCCCTGTCCTTCGTTCTTTTTTTCTTTTCTTTTTTTTTTTT
>PVIC010022959.1:0-27082 GCA_004025085.1 Thryonomys swinderianus | reverse complement strand
TTTTTTTTTTTTTTTTTGAGACAGGGTTTCGCTTTGTAGTTCAGACTGGCCCTGAGCTCACTATGTAGCCCAGGCAAGCCTCGAACTCAACAATCCTCCTGTCTCTGCCTCCTGAGTGCTGGAATGACAGGCATGAGCCACCACGCCCGGCACTATGGTATGTGGTATTGATGGCTGGTGGGCATGAGTCTCCACGCCCAGTGTTGTATGTGGTTACTGGGGATTGAACTCAGGACCTTGCACTTGCGAGACAGGCACCAGAACCACTGAACTAACCCTCCGGCCCTAGAACAACTTTTTTTTTTTTTTTTTTTTTTGAGAACAGGTCTCGCTTTGTAGTTCAGGCTGGCCCTGAGCTCACTATGTAGCCCAGGCAAGCCTCGAACTCAGCAATCCTGTCTCTGCCTCCCAAGTGCTGGGATTACAGGCGTGAGATTACCATGCCCAGCAAGAACAACTTATTTTTAATAAAGGTACAACAGTTTATTATCCATATGACAAAAATGAATTTTAATCTATACTCGCGCCATATTAAAAATTAACTCAAAATGGATTACAGACTAAATATAAAGCTAAAAATATAAGGTTTTTTTTTTTTAAAGAGATAAACACTATAATCTGGTCAAAGCAAAACTTTCTTAGCTACAACATCAAAAAGCACAACAGGACCTCATTGATTTGGTCTCTTAGAAAGTCGTTAAAAAACATCAAAAGCTACCGACAGGGAGAAAAATACTTTTGCAAAACATATATACAATAAAGTGCTTTTATAAGAATACATAAAGAATTCTCCTAACTTAACAGAAGGAAAATAATGGGAAAAATCAGGCAACGGGAACATACAGATGGCAGACACAAAAAAAGATGTTCAATACTATTGATATTAGGAAAGTACAAATGTATAGTGCAGCAATATCCACTACACATCTATTAAAAGGCCCAACATTTTAAAATTCAACAATAATGTTAGCAAGGATGTGAAAAAACTGGGAATGCTCAAATTTCACTAGTGAGAATATAAAATAATACAATTACTTTGAAAAAAGTGGTTCACCAATCTCCTAATAAGTTATATATAAACTGACTGTATGATCCAACCATTCTACTTTGGGCCACTAAGCAAAGATAAAAGCAAGTATATGCTCATGTAAAGACCTGTGCACTTAAATACTCATAGCTTAATTTAAAATATTAAAGCCTGAAAATTACCCAAAGGTTACTCAACCATGAACTACGGCAATCCATACACTGGAATACTAATAGTAGTAATGATTTCATATGTGTATGCAAATGGCCAGTTTTATTAAACTGTAGACTTTAATGTAGCTTGTTATTGCAAATTCTACTGTCGTAATACTGTCAAAGAAGATAAAATATATTTTATTGTTGCTAAACCGTTTTTTCTTTTATGCCCTACCTCATCTTTAGAAAATGCTATGATATAGGAAAGCTTCTTGCCCCATCCTATTTCATAAAGGAGTGGTTTGTCACAGACATCTTCACATGCATCACAGTGCAACCACCGCTGGTGAGAAGGAGAATAGACTTCGGTCCAAACATGGTCTACTCAGGTAGGGAAAGAGAAGGGAAATAAGGATATAAAAGTTAAATGGAAACCACAACGGCTTCTGATATCTCTATATGAACTCTGAAGGTTCACATAATAATTTGTAGTATTCTATATTTTAGCTCATAAAAATGAGCATTTTGTGATGCATATAACTTTAAATTACCTGAATCACCTTTAATACAGGCAATTTGAGTCTTAATGAAAACATGTCACTCTAAAAAAAGGCAACGATATCAGACACAGTATCAAAACTATCAGCCTCAGTTTGCCAGTGTGAAGGAAATTGGTACTACTTTTGAAACTGCAATGTATTTCTTCAGAAACACTAAATGCAGAAATACCAGGTCTAACTGAATCTCCTGTTAATAGTGATCTGTGTTTGATTTAAAAGAATATTAACTGAAGGCTTCATTTGATTCTAAAAATATAAACATTGAAAACACTAACAGAACTCTAAAATAAGAAAAGCAAATTTTAAAATACAGACGACGAATTAGTTTTAAATAAAGACAGTAAAATATCTTATGGGTTTCTTAATTATTTTTGAACACTGACTTCTTTTTTTTTTTTTTTTTAAGACAGGGTCTTGCTTTGTAGTTCGGGCTGGCTCTGAGCTCACTATGTAGCTAGGCAAGCTTCGAACTCAGCAATCCTCCTGTCTCTGCCTCCCGAGTGCCGGGATTACAGGCGTGAGCCACCATGCCCAGCACTGTAGTATGTGGTATTGATTGTTGGTGGGCGTGAGTCTCCATGCCCAGCATTATATGTGGTTACCGGGGATTGAACTCAGGACCTTGCGCTTGTGAGGCAGGTGCCGGAACCACTGAGCTAATCCTCCGGCCCACTGACTTCTTTACTAAATCATTTATAGTAACCCCCTCTCAAAACGAAGATTTCTATAGCACATTATTATACATTCTTATCTATGCAGAAATATTACTATAAATACTAAAGTATTAATAAAAAATAGAGTACAAAGTACAGTACCTAACAATATTGATAAATTAAATTACAAAAAGCTTGTGTTTTCTTCAAGAAACCTGAGGTTGGTATTAGTGCTATTTGATGACAATGCCAGAAAATATGAAAAAACGATAGGCTCGGAGTGTAAACTTAAGCTATAAATATAGAAAGCTGTATTTTTCCTCTGTTCGTGTCACATTCTGTACCTGTGTAATCCCAAACATATCGGGCCTCAAATCCTAAAGCTCGGCAGCACAGTGTAAAACAATTGGCCCACTCGCCACACCGTCCACATCTTGTCTCCAAAAGTTTCTCAGGGTTGTTATATCTGGTTTAAAAAACAATAACAAGACAGAAGCTTTTATTTGCTATCAAAATAAAAACTTTTAAAGAATGTGTACTATTTCAAGAAACATGGATAGTATTTAACCATGTTTCTTGATTCCTTATTTTTAAATATTGATTAAAAGGTCCAGAATATGTAAGACATTGTGCTAGAATCTTTGTTGAAAAAGGATTTAAAAACATCGCGTCTTGGCCTTTTGGCTAAGATCAAGTGTAGGATTTAAAAACAGTGGCAATGTCTTTAATGAGTTTATTGTCCTACAAACAGGAATTATCATATTTTTACTTTATGGCAGTATGGGATACAAACCTTTCAGAAAGTCAGATTTGCTGTAGATTTACTTTGTTGAAAGTGGTTGGGGTAGAGAACTTGTATTTGGAAACATTACTTTGGTTAACTGATTTGTTAGGAAACCTATATAAGGCATCCAACATTAACAACTTGTATAATTAGCTCACTATGTTAAAAGGTAAACAACTTTAATAAAGTATTCAATAAAGACTTCAGCTTAGTTTAATTCAATTTTACTTAAAAGCTGTTGCCTAATTATTATTTTGTTAATGTTTTATTCTTTTCAAGTATTAAAGGTGCTTGATAATTTGGAAGCTGTTTTCAATGATGTCTTCAGCATTCTTTTCAAAAGTTACTTCAATTATAAAATTATCATAAAAACTCAGATACCAAATTTGCATGTAATATTAAGAAGGCTTTTCAGTTGTTTCACCTAAGCAGGCAGAAGGCTTCAGCTAAGTACAGATGTCACCCATGAGCCCAGCAGGCAAAGTGGCAGGAGAAATAGGGGCACAAGGGATCTAGCTCTGTAATAACAAATTTGTTTGAAAATACTTATGCCCAAGCTAAATTAAATGCATTGAGAACTTAGGTAACTTATTGTGAATTTAAACTGAAGATAGTAACAATCAGACCCTATGATGCATCTTCTTGGCGTGTGTAACTCTCTGGATTGGAACCCTAAATTTCCCTCACACACACAAAAAAAGGAAATGAACAGATTTTTCTCTAATTACAAGTGTTTAGGGCTAGAGGTACAGATTAGTGGCCCAGGGCTCATCTAGCACACTTGAAACCGACTTTGATCCTTTGCATTGGAAATAAAAAGCACTTACAATCTCAACCCTATACGGAGAATGGATAACAATAAAACAATAATTATAAAGGAATGATTAGAATTAGGAAAATAAAACTTTGCATTAATATCTATGCTAGCCTGTGCTATTACATACTGCATTACTAGTGTAAAATCCAACTGCCTAGATTTTATGAGTTTAATTTTATCTATGTGTGTGTATATATGTATATACAGTTATAAAATTTTAACAACCTTATCTACTAATCTCTGCAAAGGGATTGTGCATATATATGGTGAATAAAGAAATAACACTAATTTTAGATAATTATTGCGAATTACATTCTGTTTAGCCTATATTCTGTATAACAGGGCTATTCCCAATTAAGAGACAGAATTGAATTCCTAGGCCCCCAAAATTAGGTCTTTCAAAAACATGGACTTCGTATGAACTGCTAATTAGAAGATATGACATAAGTCTTATACATTAAAAGATGGAAAAATTGAAAAGTTAAAATTTCCTTACTTAAAAGTTAGAGATATAGCTGGGCACGGTGGCTTACATCTGTAATCCCAGCACTTGGAGGCAGAGGCAGGAGGATTGCTGTGAGTTCAAGGGTACCCTGAGCTACCTAGTTAAGTTCAGCTATATTGAACCACAAAGTGAGACCCTGTCTCAAAAAAAAGTTAGAGATTCAAAGGTATGCAACAGTTGGGTGAGTGTGTGATTACTAATTAAAACAAATTTCTCCCTTTATAAGAAAACAATACAATTACACATTTATATTTTCCTAACTATAATCTCAAGATTATTTTTAGTATATTGTATTTACTAACACAAGGATTAGAATTATTCTCATTAGTATTCTTATTGTGTACCAGTATTATCAGAAAATTTAAAATCATGAATTAAAAGAATACAAGATTTGGAGAATTGAAAACACTATGACTGTGATCAAAATGTCTAGTATAGAGCAACGGATTTCCTGTAAAAGAACAGAAAGTAAAATATTTTATTAGCGTTTATAAGTCATATGGATTCTCTGTCACCAATATTCAACTCAGCTGTTGTAACCAGAAAATGGTCACAAATTCTGAGAAAATGAATCAAGATAGCTGTCTTTTAATAAAACTTTACAAAAACAGGGGTCTGGGCAGGGGATGTAGTTCAGTGGCACCACACCTTCCTAGCAAGCCCAAGGTCCTGAATTTGACCCCTAGTACTGGAAAAAGCAAAACAAAACAGATGTGAGCTGGATTTAGCAAACCTGTTTTTTTTTTGTTTTTTTTGTTTTTGAGACAGGGTCTCGCTTTGTAGTTCAGGCTGGCTCTGAGCTCACTATGTAGCCTAGGCAAGCTTCAAACTCAGCAGTCCTCCTGTCTCTGCCTCCCAAGTGCTGGGATTACAGGCGTGAGCCACCACGCCTGGCTAGCAAACCTGTTTTTAAAGAATATATTTATAATAGTGAAAATGAAAGTTTAAGAGTTTACCCAATAAATATTCACTTCAAATCTTTCCATAAAGAGATTTCTCTATTTCCCAGGTACCCACCTTGGGAATCGATTGCTGAACTGGCATGCATCACAGTAATGATCTTCTACAAGGTTTGCACCCCACTTTAGCTCTTCCTCATAGGGCTTTAATGATTTATCTCTAGATTTAGTCTGTCCACCACATTTGGCACAGGAAATATTATTTACCCAGTGAAAAAATTCCTCCTTAAACCAGTGCAAAAGCTCCAGCAAAAGAAAATCCTCATCACTGATAATAGCACCTGAAAAGTTAAAAAGAGAACCAGGTGAGATTCAAAGCTGAAAAAAATCTAAAACTATCCATATATATTTATTCTCAAGTTGGGAGCCAAAATATATGAAAATATAGGATGATATAAAAGACTTTCATAAATAAGTTGCAAGAATTGTCAGTATATTATGATCTGAAGTTGACAGAAATACAATGACCTGTACAACTACACATTTAGAACATCAGGACATTTACTACTAGATTTATATCTATCCACTTGCATGCTTCAAAAGTTACTGCAGAATAATGATTCTCAGGAAAATGGTCAGTGTGGAACTGATCGTGAAACACAAGAAAGATACAAAGTCTAATTTTGAAAACCATTTTGGGTAGGGATACAGTTCAGGGGTTAGAGCTCTTGGCTATTATATACTAAGTCCTGGATTTTATCCTCAGCACTAGAATAAAAAAGTTGAAAAGACCACATTAAATTGGTTACATTAAAAAACAAAAACATAGGTAAAAATCACAGAATATCAGACATTTAAAACCATACTGTTAGCTTCTCTATCAGGGCTTCAACTATGTAATGCATCTATCCATGGACAATTATCTCTAAACACATAAAAAAGACAGCTATGTCTACAGAGTATATAACAACCTAGCCAGTTAACATGGCAGTTACTATTATGCCCACTTTATCTCCTTCCATATTCAAGATCATACCATCTTTGGCAAGAAGGGAAGAAGATTGGGTAAGAGATCAGGAATACATATACAATAAGCTCTCATAGCTATCATCAGTGTTTCAATAATAAAAAGATAACATGCATACGCATATTAAAAGAAGCATAATTTATAGTAACTAAATCTTGGAATCAGGCTGTATGTTCATTGACAGATGAAGGATAAATACATTGTGCTATTTGCTTACAATGGAATAATACTCTGCCATAAAGGATAAATTTGCATCATTTGTAAGAAAATGGGTGAACCAAGAGACTATAATGTCTAGTGAAATTATGAGACATAACACTAATTTAAATATTATTCTTATATAAGCCAAAAATATAAAGAGCAAAATAAAAAACAGATAATAGCCGGGCGTGGTGGCTCACGCCTGTCATCCCAGCACTCGGGAGGCAGAGACAGGAGGATTGCTGAGTTTGAGGCTTGCCTGGGCTATATAGTGAGCTCAGGGCCAGCCTGAACTACAAAGTGAGACCCTGTCTCAAAAAAAAAAATTAAAAAATAAAAACAGATAATAAGTAGTGGGACAGATGGGAAGGGGATCAAGAGATGGAGGAGGAAGAAGGAAGGGAAGTGAAGAGAAAAAAGACGCAGTCAGGAAGGGAGGGATAGGGAATATAAAAAAGAACTAAGATGTGCTATGTACATGTACCAGTTCCCCATAATGAATGAAATCATTATGTATTACAAGTATGTACTAATAAAACCTTTAAAAAAGAGATAACATATATATGAAAGAAATGTTTGGCACAATGTTAAAATCTAACAGAGCCCACTTGCTTAGTTCTTGTTGTAGTAAGACAGTAATATAGATAACACATATCACTTAGATAAGTCCTTGTGTGAGAGAGAACTAGAAAACTATTGGAGATTCAGAATCCTGACACTGAAAATAACAGCATGGGGAGAAGAGGAGGGAGGTGGATCTCTGGGACTCACAAAGGATCTGAAGGGACAATTGGAGGCCAGAGAGAAAGTGGAGAATGATCTCACTGCAGAAAAAGGAAGAGACAATCTGCACTTTCTCCCTGACTCAGGGTTTGGGATGTTAGAAAGGAAGATAGAAGCTACAAAGACAGTGCAGGTGGGTGACTCCAAAGGTCTCCAGGGAGAAATGTGAGTGCAGTGTAGCAATGCATGTTGTCTGGAGAGCTTGATCAGCCACCATTTCAGGGATGGGCCCACTTAACCTGAGATTCAGAGCAGCAATGGGTCAGCTTCATCTCAAGGCTCCTGGGCGAGAGATAACTACAAGAGACATGGAGGGTTGGGAGCTGAGTTCAAGCTGGCAAGGGACACCCAGTGTGATAAATTGAACAAATCAGACCTCAACCCCAAAGCAGAGGCCAGGATCAGCAAGAAGTTCTGTGGAGTTCGAAGTACCAGAATTGGCACCCTGTCCGAATCCTACTGCAGGCTTGCTGGGATCATCTAGTACAGATAAGGGCTCTTTTTCCTTTATCAGTGACAGCAAAGACATGTGCTGAACTGGATACTACCACAAAGCTGTAGACCCTAGAAGATACCCACAGTCTGAAATACAAGGAATCTCTCTCTCTCTCGCTTTTCTTTCTTTCCCTCCCTCCCTTCCTTCTTTTGTTTTATTCTTATGAATGTGAACATTCTTTTGGGTTTTTGTTTTATTTTGTTCTTGTTTCTCTCTTCCTTCTCTCTTTCCCTTCTCTGCTTCCTCAGTTCCTCAAAGCTTAGGTAATCTTCCTTTGTCCTTCAACCTTGCTTCTAATCTTTTTCTACTTATATTTATCTATTTTTCCTATTATCTAGAAATTTTATTGCCTTATGGGAAAAATCATTCTGTTGAGTACTTACTATATATAATTTTCTGATTTGTCTTAGATTTTGTTATATAACTATAAATCCTGTACCTATGGTTAAAGGCAATATACTAATAGCTAAAACAGTTTGTCATTTTCCACTCTGTGCCTGATTCTGTTATTACTGACTATACTAATTAGCCAAAGTGACACAGTTGCTGGGATGAACTGATCTTTGTATATCAATACCAAAATTATCTAGTGGTCATAAACAATACTATGGTCCAGTACCAAAGAACTGCATGCTACTAAATAGGCAGCAACTTTCACCCCTAATAAAACATGGAAACAAGATGAAACCACAATTCACAATCACTCCAGGCAAATCAAGGAGGCATTAAGGTGGGAAAAAATCAAAAGCTACCTAGCTTAATTTTATGAAATAGTAGTAGCATAAATAACAAAATATTAAAAGTCTCTTGACAAAAACAAAACAGATAATTAAACAGATGATGACCATAATGAAAGAAATGAAGTCAATCTACAGTACATGTGAATTAAAAAGATAGAGGACCATAGAAAAAATATAAACAATGAATACCCAACATAGGGAGAAGAACTGGATTCTGCGAAACAGACTCAAATGGAAATCCAAGAAATTAATAATTCTACTGAAAGTATACAGCAGAGTCCAATGTCAAGATTATCAGATCTTGAAGAAAGGGCTGGGGCTGGTGATCATCAAATAAATGGCCTTTTAAAATTAGCAAGGAATCATGAAAAATCAATCCATCAGCTGCTTGACGATAAAGAAAATAATAATATAATACTAATTGGAATCAATGGAAAATCAGAAAACAGGACAAAGGGCATAAAAGTCCCATTACAAGAGTAATAGCAGAAAACTTTCCAGCACAGAAAGAGAATGTGAGATACAGCTAAGTGATTGATATAGTACTTCAAATAGTCATTATCAGAAAAAAACTATACCAAAGTCTATAATATTTAAATTACAGAAATTAAACACAAGAATACAATCTTTTAAAATTGATTTTACTGGTACATTTATATAGACATTATGATCACATTCAACACTTTGTACCAGTACAAACATGACACATCTTGATTTTCATTTTTCCCATTCCCCTGCCTTCCCTATAACCTCCTTGCCCTATATATAAGCTTTGTTTCCTTTTATACCATCACATTTTTTCTTTCCCTTCTTTACTTATCCCTATCCCTCCTTTTCCCTTTGAACATTTTTTTTCCTATTTCACATTACCTATCATACATTTTGTCATTAACTCAAGAGCTTTATTAACAGTGCTAGGAGTTTATTGATTTGGGGAGAGTCAAATTGTAATTTGTATTATAAATTAAAACTGGAGTTATTAAAGTGCTTGGCTAGATATGAAACAATTTAAAGATCTTTAAAGGTGTAATGATACTGGAGATACTTGATAATGGAGATAATGATACTTGATACTGGAGATAGAACCCAGGGTCTTCAAATGGGTGAAGGCCATCTTTAAAAAAGAAAGCATTTAAAATAAATCCCCATCTTTAAAAGAGAAAGTATTTAAAATAAATTGACATAAGATCTTGCTAAATCATAAAGTTGCCCAAGCTGGGTGTGAATTTGCAATCCTATTGGCTCAGCATCCCAGAATGCTGGGTTTACAGATGTGTAGTATCATGCCTGACTCTAAAACCAGGCCTTTATAAGAAACACATTTGTCATTACCAAAAAAGCACAATCTAAGTAAAATAAAAATCCCACATTGCATAGAAAATACAGATAGTTTTAGTTATCTGGTCATCAAGCAAAAAGCAAGCACTTAAAATCTTAACCTCCAATTTTTTTGCTAATTTCTTATTGCTGATATTTGAATTTCATCCCTTGTTGTATGACCAGCTAATGGCAGCAGTGTCAACTGATACTTTTTCTCAGCTCTGCCCCACTCGTCCTTGGGAGCAGCCAAATTTTCAGGACTTTTGCTATGCAGTTCAAGACTTTTGTCTTGACCATCTTGTAGTTGGATTTTTGGGAGTCTTCATGAGGACACAAGTTGCAGTGGTACTGTCTTCAGCTGACTGCTGTCCTGGGATCTGGTCAATGACTCTGTTCATCTTTTTCACTGCAGTCTTCTCTGTGGTATATTTGGGGAGGAAGGGCCAGCACTCTACTGAAGAGGAATTGTGGTCTACACTTTGAGACATTTCCTGTCACACTGGTCCATCTCATTCTCTCATCACCTGGTTGCTAGCCTTCTCCCCCACTTCTCCCAGCACAAGAGGGCTGCAACATTGTGGTGGGACTCAGAGGGTCTCTCTCTGCATGTAGTAAAGTGGCGATCTTTTCCCGCAGTATAGCTGGATACCATTGGATCTGGCCTTCAAGATACAGTATGCACTACAGCTAATGTGCTATAGTTATAATACTGAATATTCATGTCTGTTTATTTTACTGTGAATAGTGCTTTATAGTCTGTGTCTACCGTCTATATTTTAAGACATTTTAATTTTTTAAAATTTATGCATATTTTATGGTAGTATGACAAAATAGACCAATAATATAGTGCACTTTTTTTTTTTTTTTTTGAGACAGGATCTCGCTTTGTAGTTCAGGCTGGCCCTCAGCTCACTATGCAGATCAGGCAAGCCTCGAATTCAGCAATCCTCCTGTCTCTACCTCCAGAGTGCTGAGATTACAGGCATGAGTCACCACGCCTGGCCATATGCATTTTTTTTTTAAACAGGGTTTTGCTATGCAGTTCAAACTGGACTTGAATTCCTTATGGACCCCAGGCTGACTTTGAAGTCAGTGATCTTCCTGCCGCAGCTTCCCAAGTGCTAGTATTACAGTATGTAATGTATAGTACTGGGAGTACAGGCTCACTATGCTCAGGTATATGCATGTTCTTTACGTATTCATGACATATCATTCATTCATTCATTCATTCATTCATTTTGGAGACAGGATCTCACTTTGTAGTTCAGGCTGGCCCTGAGCTCACTATGTAGCCCAGGCAAGCCTCAAACTCAGCAATCCTTCTGCCTCTGCCTCCCAAGTGCTGGGATTATAGGTGTGAACCATAATGCCTGGACTGTGTGGTATTGATCACTGGTGGGTGTGAGTCACCACGCCTTGTATTGTTGTATGTGGTTACCAGGATCAAACCAGGGACCACTTGCTTGGCCAGACCAGCGCCAGAACCACTGAGCTAAATCTCCAGACCCTATTTTTGTTATTTTTTTACTGTATCTAGACTATGTAGTTCTTCTTCAAGTTTTTTTTAAACTGTCACCAATCTCCAAAACTATATACCTGTAAGTGAACCAATGTAGTTAAAACCCATATTAGCTAAGGATTAACTGTATCCTATCTTTGAATATATGCATGACATTTTTTTTTTTTTTTTTGAGACAGGGTCTCGCTTTGTAGTTCAGGCTGGCCCTGAGCTCACTGTGTAGCCCAGGCAAGCCTCGAACTCAGCAATCCTCCCGCCTTTGCCTCCCGAGTGCTGGGATTATAGGCATGAGCCACCACGCCTGGCTGCATGACATATTTGAAAATATTAAAATATTACAGGAAAAGTGAAACCTAGAGAATTTATAGATCAGAAATAAAAGTTCCTACATGGAAAAACTCAGTTTTTCTAGTGTCAATTGTGCACAAAGTAATTTAATGTAACCTCAGTTAAAATTATAAAATTTCCTAATATTTGACAACTTACCTTCAGAATTAATATAAAAGACAAAAGGCCTAAAATAGCTGATAAAATTCTAAATAAGAGCCATAAAGACCTTAAGTGCTTTTTTGCTTACTGACCAGATAATCAAAACCATCTACATTATATATGCCACACAGAAAGGGCTTTTACTTTACCTATATAAGTCTCTGTTTGGTAATGATACCTAGGTTTTTTTTTTTTTTTGAGACAGGGTCTCGCTTTGTAGTTCAGGCTGACCATGAGCTCACTATGTAGCCCAGGCAAGCCTCAAACTCAGCAATCCTCCTGTCTCTGCCTCCCAAGTGCTGGGATTACAGGCATGAGCCACCACGCCCAGCACTGTGCTATGTGGTATTGATTGCTAGTGGGCATGAGTCACCATGCCCAGCATTGTATGTGGTTACTGGGGATCGAACTCAGGACCTTACGCTTGCGAGGCAGGCACCAAAAACACTGAACTAAATCTCTGGCCACAGCCTAGGTATTTTTTTAAGCACAGTTTTTTCAATATAACTCTAAAATTTTTAAAAGGTAAATTTGCCTTCTGTATATCAGAACACTGTGAAACTGTAATAACTAAAATAGTGTGATATTGGTTTCGTGAAGAATAAACAAATAAACAAAGAGTTCTGAAAGATTTCTGAGTGAATTCAAAGTATTGAAAAAGCTGCCATTTCAAAGTAGTTCTAAGAAGACAGACTTCACTACATTGGACAAGTAGGTAACTTGCTATCACATACCTACTGTACTTCATCCATTTAACAAATTCTATTTCTAGAATACTATAAAAGTAGAAGTGATAAAAGATCATGTTTATGACTGAGAAAATATTAAAAGACAAACTATAAAACCTATAATACTACATTTTTTTCAAATGTTAAAATTTTTGAAATTTTAATTTCAAAAGACTCACTAGATAAATTAACATACAACAGTAGAGGGAAAGAATGCAACACATCCAACAAAGGAAAGATACATATTTAGAGCACAGAAGGAACTTCTACAAATCAGTCATACATTAGTAACCCATTAGAGACATTCATAAAATACATAAAATAACTTCAGTTCCTCCATTAACCAGATACAAATGCTCTTTAACATCTCTGGAGTAAAGTGGAAAGCAATTGGTTAGACAGGATCCATGGTAGTATAAATGTACCCACGTGCCTTTGATGCTTGGTGTCTATCTCAGAGAAGCACTTGAGCATGTGCAGCATTTGTATACATGTAATTTCACAAGAATTTTTACAGAGATGGCATTCAAATATGTAAAAATGGTAAACAGTCCTCATGTCTAGCAGTAGAAAACTGGATAAATAATAGCACAGGTATACTACAAAGCTCTATGGAGAGTTAAAAAGATTTCCAAGACATACTGTAATGAAAACCATCAAGGAGCTGAATATACATGTGATGATTAAATGTTATGTAAACCTCACATAACTTAAACTATTTTTATAGGTAACTAATGGTATAAATACATGAGAAAAGACATGAGAAGGAACACATCCTAAAATAACTGCTCTTACCCCTGGGTCTGACTGGCAAAACAGAAGTTAGCTTTTCCTGTATAATATGTACATTTTCAAACAGCAAGACACTTATGATTTAGTTACAAAATGACCTTTTAGAAGATGAATGCTACCGCGCTCTCTTCCTCAGTCTAGGCCCTACATGGAGCAGCCAGAGTGACCCTGTTAAGTGTAAACCAGACCTGGAGATGTCACTAACTCCAGCAGGTGCTTGCCTTGGCATGCTCAAGATCCTGGGATGGCTGCATGTGGTGGTGCATGCCTGCAATTCCAGCATTTGGGAGGCAGAGGCAGGGGCTTCACAGTGAGACCCTGTCTCAAAAAAAAAAAAAAGCACCTGGGAGGAGGTATGGGATATATAAACTAGATTATGTCAGTCAATGGGTTTCCATTCAATGATTTTCCATTATTCAGAATAAAATTCAAAATGTCTTTCTGTTCTTCTAGATGGCCTCCTATGGTAGGCTGAAAAACAGACTTCTAAAATATCCTAATCCCTGGAGCCCACAAATAGTTACTGGCTGGCAGGCAGGTGTGGGGGTGGGGTATTCTTGTAGAAGCGATAAAGTCAAGGATCTTCATTTTGGGAGATTATCCTAGAATACCTGGATGGACCTTTAATGCAATCATAAGACGGAAGTGGTGGACTATACAGAGAGGAGAGGGCAAGGGGAAGATGGGGCACAGAGATTCGAAGATTCTTGTAGGGAACCTATGATAGATGTAGCCGCAAGCCAGGGACTGCCAGTAGCTTCCAGAAGCTGAAGGAAGGAAGGAATTGATTCTCCCTTCTGAAAGGAGACTGTCTCTGCTGACACTTTGATTTTGCTCTGTGATATTAATTTTAAACTGCTAGCTTCTAAAATTATAAGAAAATAAATTAAAAAAAAAAACGATCAGTTTAAAGCTGGATGCAGTGACACATGCCTATAATCCCAACTACTCACGACGCTGAGGCAGGATTGTGAGTTTAAGGCCAGCCTGGACAATACAGTGAGACTCCACCCGGAGGGGGGAGAGTAATAAGTCACTGAGTTTGTGGTAACTTGTCATAGTTGCCACAGGATACTTACGTATTCTCTTACCACTCTTGTTTATTCTACTATGGCCACAATGCCCAACCTACTATCCTTCCCATCTCCATGGGCCTTTGCAGTGCTAATGCCCTCTACCTGAAATCTTTCCTGATAATCCAACACCAAATCACATTCTTCTTTGATACTCATCCTTAATTCTGTTATTCTGACTTGTCTGTCTTCATAACACTCATCATTATTCAACATCCTTGATTTTTTTTGCTTTTTTTTTGAGACAGGGTCTCACTTTGTAGTTCAGGCTGGCCCTGAGCTCACTATGGTGCCCAGACAAGCCGCCGCGAACTCGGCAAACCTCCTGTCTCTGCCTCCCAAGTGCTGGGATTACAGGCGTGAGCCACCATGCCCAGCATTGTGGTATGCGGTGTTGACTGTTGATAGGCCTGAGTCTCCAGGCCCAGCATTATATGTGGTTACTGGGGATCGAACTCAGGACCTTGCGCTTGTGAGGCAGGTGCCGGAACCACTGAGCTAACCCTCCGGCCCATCAACATCCTTGATTTTGATTAGTATGTTTGCAGTACATATTTCATCCATTGGGGAAGAGTTGGTATTTGTGCACAACTCAGCTTAATTCTTCTTTTCTCTTCTCTTCTCCCCATCTTCTGGACCCCTTCCCACTGACTAAAGATCTTGGGTTGTTTTCTCTATCTCTCTCCATGATAGCAGGAATTTGCTCAGTGCTACATGTTCAACACCTGAGCTACACCTGCCACACAAGGGATGCTCAGTACACATTTGAATAAATAATAAAAGGACCAAAACAGACTAGACTCAAACAATTATTCTGAATCTATATTGTTCATCAAATAGCCATTATCAAGAGAGGCTGAGAAAGGATAGCTTGTTTATAATTCTGCTTTACAGACTCTAGGCATAAATCAGCAGGTTTCCTGTGAGACATATGACTTCTGAACAGTGAGACTCCTTTCAGGGTCAATATCACTAGTAATGCACTGAGATATGCAAGTGGACTTCTGTCTTCATAGGACAGCTGCTCAGCAATCTTGGACAGAGTGGGTATTAAAGAGAGTACTGATTTAGATGCTAAATTCTGTGAAGATACTATTTAGAGCAGATATTAAAAATATAACTATGACTTTGAATTTATAAATGTAGCATCAAAACATCATATAAATAAAAACAGATTTGTAGTAACTCTTCAGTGACAAAATAAAATTAGTAAGTTTAGGCCCTAACTCTACCTTCTCAAAAAACTCACTGGGGGCCAGGGACTTAGCTCAAGTGGTACTGTGCCTACCTTGGAAGCACAAGGGCCCAAGTTTGATCCCTGGTACCACAAACCTCCCCTCACAAAAAAACCCAGAAAACCAGTGGACAAATGGGAAGGAATGAGAAGATAAATAGGTTAAAACCATCCAAAGATGCACATTTATAACTCAGTATTCTTACCCCTTGTTTTCATATGCAATCTAGTAGGCCAACATGTATTAACACTTTTTCAGAATGACACAGTTTTTCCTTCCTGAAAGGCAGCTTATCTGTTTGTGAACCACTTAATCATGAGAAACCTTCAGTCTACCAGGCCAGGCCTGTCAAACTACACTTTTCCAAGCCTTAGTTAACTCTAGAGAACAGAGTGACAAGTTCCCACATCTGCTCTAAACCATAATATTTTTCCTAATTTATACACCAGAATAAGAATTTTATATGGAAAGGAAATAAGTCTACCTCAAAAATGAAAGGGAACTACTACCTGGCCAGTATAGACATTGTCACTCTCTGATAGTCAATAGGGCAGAGCCTGCCAGTTGCTATGTAACATCCTTTCTTGCAGAATTGCAATTCTGGGGAGAAGATAGTACATCAGCTAAAAGACCACAGATCTCAGGCTCGCTTCTAGTAAGAAAGATCAAATGATTAGGTTTATGTGACAGCAAGAAAAGATTACTTCAAGAGGACAGGCTCAGATTAAAAGGATATCTTTATTGCTTTTTGTCTTTGTATTCTTCCTGATGTCTGATACACAAATGGAATGGCTGGCACTCCCACAGCCACTGTGGACTGCAAGATGATGGGAAACAAGGAAAGCATGTGTTCCTGAGCAAAAAGTCGGAAGAGTACCTAAGCTCACTATTACCACTTCCTATATCCATTTCTTACATGATAAAATAATCCTTTAGGCACTGGACTAACAATTGTCATTTTTATTCATAGGCTAATCAGACTCCAACTGATACACATACTATGTACACCATACTATTTATTTCATGAATGTTCAAAATTTGCTGATGTCTTCCTCTTCCTGTATTCTGTTCTTTTTCTAAAAATTTGCCTGTTAGTTCTTTTTTTAGAATTGATTTTATTGATATATTTTACATACATTATGATCACTACTGACATTGAAAATTTGTACCAATACATGACACGACTTCTCATTTTGTATTATATATTTCTATAACCTTGTCATCAAATAGAACTCATAGCAATAAAGGGAATAACGTCATGTTGGTACTATCTATTAGGGTTAGCACTAACAATTTGTGGTTACTGTGTACCTAAAATATGCTAAATGGGAATGAAGAGGTCAATTTTAAAATTTTACTTTATTTAAATGTAATAGCATAGGTGCCACAC
The DNA here is from genome assembly GCA_004025085.1 of Thryonomys swinderianus. Classification (NCBI taxonomy): domain Eukaryota; kingdom Metazoa; phylum Chordata; class Mammalia; order Rodentia; family Thryonomyidae; genus Thryonomys; species Thryonomys swinderianus. Next base: position 9,889 of record PVIC010022959.1, on the reverse strand, counting down.
TTTTCAACAAACTCTACTATTCTTTCTGTTTTGTCTTCAATGTTGGCAATCTCTTTTCCTTCTTGGCTTTATCTCTCACCATGAATTCTAAAACAGAATTAAGTCTAAAGTTTAGGCTAGTCATTAATAACAAAGAGATGACATACCAGAACACTAAAAGACAAAGACCACCAAAATATAAGGGGTAGGTAGTAATACATATAAAATTGATTAAATGACTAAAAACTTTAAAAATAACAAAACCAAAAAGGTCCTCAGAAGGATTTCAAGTTTTAGCTTCTAGTTTCTTCTAAGTGAATTCTCACTCCCATCAACAACCAAAGAATAATGAACTGAAAATCAAAAATTTTTCTTGGACATATCAGAGGCTTGAGGTCACAGGGCAAACAGTCATCCCATAATTCTGAAATAAAGGAAAATACACAGAATGGTATGCAGCAGAAACTTTGGAGTTATGAATTTGTGAGGAGACTTAATTGGCTAACTGCTGGGGACTGACGATGGATGAACTTGGAGTGAGAGCTGTGGCACATTTTGATTACAGAAATCCTGCCAGGTTCTTGTGAACCAAAAAGACCTGTTATGCACTATAAAGTAGAGGGGAAGAATGAGAACTGTGAATTATACCCCAGCATGTTGCAAAATTAAATCCTAGATACTGAAGATATTCTACTAGAGATTTTTTAAACCTCTTACTGTAGGGAACTATGGACAGTTTACTTGGACTTACAATTTACTTGCTTGGACTTACGGATGTCTGCCCTGCCTTGCGGAATCTTCAACTACAGGGATTATTGTGGATAATCGCTCTGTTTTATGCATGCTAGAAATATGAGTGTGAAGGCTTTGAATGAAATAAAAGTGCAGCGAGCTCCGGGCATTTTGGCCCTTTCTGCATGTGTGGTATTTGACCTTTTTCTACTGCTGCTTGGAGTAGAAAGAGCTGAGCCCAAGCTCAGCCTTTTCCTCAAGGTTCTGCTTTTGTTGTTTGTTGGTTGTTAATCCTTTTGCATGGGGAACTGGAGCTTGCCAAGAGGGTTCTGGCTGTATCCTTTTACCCTATCTCCTACACCTTACAATCTTCCTTTCCACCATTGGGTAAAACTATGGCACCTGTGAAGGTCACAAACCCAGGGGCACAGGGTACAGCCAGAATACTGAGTTTTAATCAAAACATTACAGGATGCCCTCACCCAACCATCTAACTTACCATGACATCAACAGGGTTCCAGTACAAGCACAGTGGCTCACAATTAAAAGATGTAAAGAAGTATGCTGTCATTCAAGAGGCAAGAATACCAGTCAACAAGAATATCAGATGATACTGAAGCCACAGACACCTACAGCTATAACAAACACTAAACATGGCCCAAAAAGGCCTGGGATTTAGTTCAAGTGGTATCACGCCTACCTTGCAAGCACAAGGATCTGAGTTTGATCTCCACTACTGCCAAAAATAATAATAATAAAAATAAACATGGCCCAACTTTAAGTTAGAGTAACATAAACTTTAAAGGCCCATTTACCTCAGTTCCTATTACTTAATATATTATGGACAGCTTCTGACAAAAATTTCAAAGCATGCAGGTAAGAAAAGAGCTTGAAGAGAAAAACTAAGCATCAGCATCACTGAGCACAAAATTTGGAATTAACAGATAGGCAATTTAAAAGTATTTATATTACTTTATATGTTTATATGTTTCTATATTTCATATGATGGGAGCTAATGAAAAAAAGCAAACAAATATAAGAAAAGACAAATAATGTAAGCAAAGATAAAAACTCTAAAAAAAGATATACTAGAAATCAAAAACAGTGGAATAGAAATGATGACTGCCTCTGATGGGTTCATCAGTTGCACGGACACAGCCAAGAAAAGAATCAAAGTGAGTTTGATGACTTCCATACTGCAATGCAAAGAGAAAAAGAAAGAAAAGAGGAACCAAACATTTTAGAACCATGGGAAAATTTCAAGACAGGACAGAACGTTTAAGAATACAACAAATTGGGGGCGGAGATTTAGCTCAATGGTTCCGGTGCCTGCCTCATAAGCCCAAGGTCCAGAGTTCAATCCCTGGTAACCATATACAATGGTGGGCATGGTGACTCATGCCCACCAGCAATCAATACCACATACCACAGTGCCAGGCGTAGTGGCTCACGCCTGTAATCCCAACACTCGGGAGGGAGAGACAGAAGGATTGCTGAGTTTGAGGCTTGCCTGGGCAACATAGTGAACTCAGGGTCAGCCTGAACTACAAAGTGAGACCCTGTCTCAAAAAAAAAAAAAAAAAAAAAAAAAGGAATACAACAGATTGAAGGACGAGATAAATGAAGGTAAAATAAAATGTAAGTTGAAATATCAGAAGGGAGGAGGTAGCAGAAGAAAGATCTGAAGTAACAATGCCTAAAGATTCTCAAAGGTTAAGACACCAAACCACAGATTGAGGATGCTGAGAGAACATCAAGCAGGATAAATATGACTAAATCTAGATGTAGGCACTTATTTAAACTGCAGAAAACCAAAGACAAAAAGAACATTTTAAAAGAGAATAAAGACAGAAAATACAGTAAACTTGTCATCATAAAAATTCCAGAGTGAAATATTTAAAGTATTGAAAGAAAAAAAAATCCCCACTAACCTAGAATTGAACATGCAGGTGATATTACCCTTCAAAACTGAGCAAGAGCCAGGCATGGTGGCTCACGCCTGTAATCCCAGCACTCGGGAGGCAGAGACAGTAGGATTGCTGAGTTCGAGGCTTGCCTGGGCTACATAGTGAGCTCAGAGCCAGCCTGAACTATAAAGCGAGACCATGTCTCAAAAAAAAAAAAAAAAAAAAAAAAAACTGAGAGAATTCATGTTTACTAGACCTATCCTGAAAGAAATATACAAGAATTTCTTTTGGCAAAAGAAAAATGATATACGTTAGAAAATCAGATCTACATGAGAAAATAGAGTATATTAGAGAAGGAATAAATGAAGGTAAAATAAAATCTTTTATTTTTCTTATCCTTAATTGATGAAAAAAAAACTAATAACAATACCAACATGTTATATAGTCAATATATGGATAAGCAAAAGGAATGACAGCAGGATCTAAGCGATAAGAGACATGAAATGAGACAATTCTGTTAAGTTACCTGTACTCTACCTGAACCACTAGGATCTTTTTGAAGGTATGCTTATGTTAGTTGAAAATGTATAGGACGGGGCCTGAGATTTAGCTCAGTGGTTCCGGCACCAGTCTAGAAAGAGCAAGGTCCCTCGTTCATTCCCCAGTAACCACAAACAACAATACTGAGCCTGGTGATTCACACTCACCAGTAATCAGTACCACATATCACAATGCCAGGCAAAGTGGTTCACACCTATAATCCCAGCACTCCCGAGGCAGAGACAGGAATGCTGAGTTCAAGGCTCACCTGGGCTACATAGTGAGCTTAGGGCCAGCCTGAACTACAAAGCGAGACCCTGTCTCAAAAAAAAAAAAAGCATACCGTAAACCAAGGCAATCACTTCCAACAAATTACACAATGCCCTAGAAAATATAATACTAAGAAATGACTTAAGGGATACAAGCTCAAAATAAAAATTTGAGTAGATTAATTACACAAAAACTCAAAAATAGTGCAGTTGAAAGTTTACTAAAATTCTAAGACCATTAAGATAATAATAACAAAATTGTTGGGTGATGAATATGACAGACATTTCTCTAAGGTATTCAAAATGTAGTAATTTATTTCTTAAAATTATTCCTACTTTCAAATGAAGGACCTGAAGCATGGAGATACTTGTTCTGTCAAGCACAGTGAGTAGTAGCACTGAATTTAGAGACAGTGGGGTTCAGAAATTTACTCTTAATAAATATTAGCAAAAGTAAAACTATTGCTTAATTATATGGATTAATTCTGGAGATAGTTTCTGTCAGATTCACACTGAATCTCAGTACTTTAAACTAATCACCCCACCATATATTTCACAAGTTAAATAACCTAAAATATTCACATATCAATGATTAAACTAAAAATACATTCAGGTAAAAAAATTTAAAAACTTTACAAGAAGACTGGAATAAGACGTGTCCAAAGAAGACACACAAATGGCTAATAAGAAAAGATGCTCAATTAGGGTAAAGTAAATCAAAACTATACAGAGATAGCACTTCACCGTGGGTTACTACATAAAAACAGACAGAAAATAGTAATTGCTGGTAGATATAAAGAAGTTAAAATCTTGGTGCACTGCTGATAGAAATATAAAATGGCAGCTACCATGTAAAACAGTACAGCAATTCTAAGAAGTAATATATGATCCAGCAATTCCATGTCTAGGTATATATCCCAAATAATTTAAAAAGATATTTGTTCAATAATTAAATTTAATTTGTACTTTGTAAAATAATTTTTAAAATATTCTATTTTCATAGAAGCATCACTCAAAACAATAGTTAAAAGATGAAAACAATCCAAGTGTCCGTCAACAGATGAATGGAGAATCAAAGCATGTTATGTATACACAATGGAATACTATTTATCTTTAAAACAGAAGAATATTCTACAGCATGTTATAGCATCAGCATATTGAATCTTGAAGAAATAATGGTAAATGAAATCAGTGAGTCACAAAAATACAAATGCTATATGATTCCACATTTAAGTGACATTACTTGGAATGTTAAAAATCATAGAGACAGAAAGTCGAATGATAGTTGTCAGAGGCCAGAGGATGGTGGAATAAAAAGGAATTGCTTACTAGGTATAGATTTTCAGCTTTAAAACACAAAAAGAGTTATAAAAATGGATGTTTGTGATAGTATAGCACTGTGAATATTTAACAGCATTAAACTATACATTTTAAAATGGTTAGGAGAGTAAATCTCATATACATATTTGATGACAATATAAAAATTTTAGAAAATACATCTATTATGCCATTAAAAGACATCTAAATACTCAAAGTCTATATAGAAATGTTATATATTTATAGTGTATATGGCAAAAGTCACTATTTCAGTATTTGTTGGTTTAGCAATGATGAATATTTAATGAGAAATCATGTAAAGCTGCTACCTTTATCCAATTTTCTAGCTCTGGATAACTTTTCTTGTGATTTCTTTTTTAGTTCTTTGACTGGAATACAAGCTAATGCTTTCTCCTGAAGAATGGGATCTTCATAGAGCAACACATGCTGAATGTTGGACTGAAGAGCTTTTAGAATGGTGGAATCAGCAGTAACCTAATAGAAAAAAAAATACAGAAATGAGTTTTTCACTATATGTTACAAAAATAACGTACATTAAAATGTGGTTCTCTGCATGAAAGATGCATAAATTCACTGAAATATAATAATCACACATAAAATCCTTACAATATTAGTATTAGCTGCCTCTATGCATCTATGCTAGTCTAAGATGATCTATTTTTGTCTCTCTATATATTACAGAGGACATATCTAAACAGGGATACACTGAACTCTTGACCAGAAGCTTTGATCATGATAGTGCACTAAGCAATGCATCTGACAGCTGCTTTTACTTCAGATCCTTGTGAAGCACAGCATAAGCAAAGGAGGCATGATTTTAAGGGATCAAGAATTTTGAGGAACTCCTAAAAGAAAAAAAGCAGGTATGAATGAACTAAGTGAAAAAGACAAAAAACAAGGAAATATGTTCTCAGACAGAGTGGTGATAAAAAAAAAGTCTCCGAAATAATTCCAACAACAGAGGAGCAACAGATCAACACAGCAGGAAGGGACTTCATAGTAAGTTTTAGAGAGACTGGTCCAGTTCTGCAGGAGAAACAACTAGCCATTTAGGTTTTCACTTTTGTCATGTCATTAGCAAAGAAATTTGGATTTGAGCAGGGAGGCTTCATGCCCCAAAGATAAAGGGGAATAATCAAGACTACATAAAATACTTTAGCACACCCCACCATGTAGCCCATCTTGCCCACCTATAAATGCTGTAAGCAAATGCAGTATTCATAAAACTAGCAAGGACCATCAAGCACATATGGATTTATAAAAACAATATTTACTGCCAAGAAAACACTAATCTTATAGCAGTGGCAGAAAATACACTAGAGTAAAACTGTGTGCCTTCAGGATACAAGAGTATATATATGGAGTTATATATATTTCAATAAATTTACAGATGTTCTGTCAAAGTCTCATGTAATCAGAGGTGGAACTTTCGGAAAGTGATTAGATCATGAAGTACTAAACTCATCAGTGAATTAGTCCTTTAATAAATTCATAGCCGAATACTGAATTAGAAGTAGGGGTGGATAGAGAAAGTAGATCATTTGGGGACGGGGGTGACCTGAAGGGGTACTCTTCTGTCTGGCTCCTTCTCTCTGCTTCCCTGCTGCCATGGTTTGAGCAGCTTTCCTTTGCCATGGCCTTCCACCATGGCACTTCTGTCATGGAGCCAGCCAACCACGGACAGCAATCTCAGAAACCATGGACTAAAATAAATTTGTTTTCTCTAAGTTGTACATGTCAGGCATTTTGTCCCCGTGATAGGAAAGCTGACTAACACACTATCCTAAGTTGACAATATCTTCAGTTGAAAATGCATTTAATACACTTACCTACTGAATATTAACAACACAGTGAGTGCTCCCTGAATCAGTTGTTTACCTGTGTGATGACATGTCTGAATGGAGCTACATATCACCACTACTGCTCAGTGTCACCACAGATTATTGTATTGCATATCTCTAGTACAGGAAAAAGACTCACATTCAAAGTTACAAGTATGATTTCAACTGAATTCATATTGTATTTTGTCCACACCACTGTAACACTGAAAAATTTTAAGTCAAATTGTTTTGTCAACTCATTGCAAGTTAGAGATTGTATTTGCATTCAGAGATTCTATTATGTATTATAGAAATAAAAATTTAAGTACTGTAGAAGTATAGATTATATTAAGCAACAGAAAAGCAGGAAAGGATTAATTGTGAGAGTATATACCTATAATACCAACATTTGGGAGTTCAAATTAGAAGGGTCATAAGTTTAAGTACAGCCTGAGCTACACAGCAAGACCATATCTCTAAAACCAGTCAACTAACAAACAAGCAAAACAAAAACAAAGAACGATCAGTTAAAAATAAATAAATAAAAGGAATTCTCTAAGAACAAAGCATAAAAAATACACATTGAAGTTTTCAAATCCAGTTAACAGAAATTCTAGAAAGATGGCAATAACAATGGAACATCTCATCAAGATAGAAGTAAACTGCCGGGCGTGGTGGCTCATGCCTGTAATCCCAGCACTCGGGAGGCAGAGGCAGGAGGACTGCTGAGTTCAAGGCTTGCCTGGGCTACCTAGTGAGCTCAGAGCTAGCCTGAACTACAAAGCGAGACCCTGTCTCAAAAAAAAAAAAAAAAAAGATAGAAGTAAACTTCACACAGCTGAAAAGGTAGTATGAATAGCAACCGGAACAAAAATTAAGCATAATATGACACTATTTCAGAAACGTAAGATTAAAAACCAAATCAAAAAGGCAATTATTGGGCCAGAGATTTAGCTCAGTGGTTCCAGCGCCTGCCTAGCAAGCCCAGGTTTCCTGGTTTAATCCCTGGTAACCACATACAATAATACAGGGCATGGGGACTCATGCACACCAGCAAGCAGTACCACATACCTCAGTGCTGGGTGTGGTGGCTCATGCCTGTAATCCCAGCACTCAGGAAGCAAAGGTAGGAGGATTGCTGAGTGGTATGTGGTAATGGGGATAGAACTCCAGACCTTGCGCTTGGTAGGCAGACACTGCCACAATTACTGGGCTAATCCCCAGCCCACTTGTGTCTTACATATGCTAACTAAGGGTGAAATGTAAGTCAGATATGTATGAAAGATGAAAAATTGACAAATGTGCCTTTGCCGATATGTAATTTGTGATTGCTAGACAATGAGTACTGACTTTCAGAGTGTGTTTATGTAGAAGATAGCCAGTAATGCTATGGGGGGGGGCAGTTGCCTAGGGGACTAGTCAGAGAAACTAAAGTATCCCAGAAACCTCTTTGTCCTCGGGCACGGGGCTGAGATTTCTTCTGGACTATTAATTGTGTCTATCTGTCCTTAGAGGTGACAGATCTCTTTTGCAGGCTGGGATTTCACAGTCATTTATTAGAAAGTAAGGCCTAAACAATACAGTTGGAGCACTTCCAATATGCCCTTTCATTTTCTTCAAAAAGTTAAAAAGCAGTCATTTAGGTTCTTTGAGTATTAGTTTAATTTTCTGCTTGGCAATGGAGTTGGAGTCAATAATAGTTTTTGTCTCTGGAGGCATTTCTTACTCAGAATTAGAGATCTACTGCAGAAAAGCTCTTGATTTTAATTGTCTTTCTGCCCTTGAGATAGGATTTAGTTCTTGTGCTATAGTCACTCTCTGTCCCTTCTCCATTGCCCTGCTCCTGAGAAGTAACACAGTTTATAATAGTATTTGGTCCAAGGCAATTTTCTCCTCTGCAGCTGCTGGATTTCAGGACCAAGTTTCCAGAATGGTGAGTTTCCTCTCCCTGGACCCCTCCCAAAATAAGGCTGGCCTTCACTTACCGCTGGGCCTTATTCATGGCAACAGGTATTAAAGGGTAAGCACAGCTCCAGTCCCTAGAATATTGCCTCTGTCATCATTATTTTTCTCCAGAACATCTTGACAGGGCAGTACTATACGCAGGATATATGCTAACTAAGGTTCTGAAAAAGGAAAGCCTTATAGCTAAATATGATCCAAGGATGACATGATTGTTAGAAAGGGGGCACTGATGCATAGTAAGAGCAGCTAATCTTGCTCTAGCCACTGTCTTGCACATCCACTTTGCCGCTGCTGGCAGCAGATAGGGTAAACTCTAAGGGATGCCCTAATTGGGAGCAGAGCAGTTGGAAGAAGACACGAGTACCTTCTTCCCCTTTGTTTTTTTCCAAAATTAGAAGAAACTGTCATAAGTAGACCTATGCAGCAGGGCAAATTGGAGCCCTGGAAAGCCTTCTCTCACTGTTAGAAATACATACTTATTTCCAGATTGTCACTTAGTCTCTTCTACATCTAAACCTGACCTAAGGGCACTTCCCCCAGGATATAGTTAGAATTATCTTTAGCAATCTATCCCTTTACAGGAATCAGTTGCATGTGGCTATCAACATAGTAATTCTGTTTTGTTTTCTTTTGTTTTTGTGGTACCAGGGATCAATCTTGGGCCCTTGTTCTTCTAAGGGTAGGCACAGTACCACTTGGGCTAAAAGCCTGGCAACACAGCTGTTTTGGCTATCAGCTGTGGCTATCAAACAACTGTGGCTATCAAAGCAACAATGACAAGCTGGTACAGCTGAGTATTACAATCAGATAATCAATTGGTTTAGGGCCTGTCATAAAATCTATCTTTGCTTCACAGGTGTAAAAGGTTTTTATTCCTTCTGATTCTTATTATAATAGATCTCTGATAATTGTTAATTGACCTATAAAAAGTTCTGACTAGTCTATTTTTATGGCTACAGACCTAAAAATTATAAAAAAGGTTATTGCAATTTAAATTGGTTCGATATACCTGAGTACACTCTGGCTATTAACAAATTGTCTTATGTGTGCCTGTCTAATTTGTGACTGGTTGCAACATCTATAGTTATTTTGAGTTCAACAATTTTTTCTTCTTTTTGCCTTTTTGGATTTTAAAATAATTTATGTCTACATCTTAAATTGGTTTATAGGTAAATGTCATCAGAGTCAAGGACATGCTTCCACCCATGGTCCCACATGATCAGAACAATGTCAAGACTGGTTTTACAAATACAATGGATATTGGTGTCTGTGTACAGTAACCTGGAAGTCTTTCATTGGTCAAAAATAATGTGTTTATTATTATGATCTGGTTCTCATA
>PVIC010022958.1:0-27216 GCA_004025085.1 Thryonomys swinderianus | reverse complement strand
ATTTTAACAATCTATTTTAAAGTAAAGAAAATGCACTGGAAAATAGACTAGGGGATGTCTTAAGCACTTTTACAGGGTTCAAAAACTAATACCCCAGAAAATAGTGAAGACCATCAGGAAAAAACGTGAGTTTTATAAATATGAAAGAAGAAGAACATGAACGATGATTAATAATGAAGAAATTGAAGGAAAAAGAGGAAATAAAAATTATCAGAGAGTGGGAGGATGAAACTAAGAGTGTATTGATTGTAAAAATATTGAGAGACATAGAGGAAGAAGAATTTGCATTTGGTGGACCAGAGAATTTGAATATTTTAGTTCTATAAATGTAAAAGACATTAGGAGAGTAATTTAATACAAAATTGGTAAGTTAGAATTGTGATGTTTTTATTTTTTGGAAGTATAGAAAACTACATAGTGTGTAAATCATAAGGCCTTTGACATATTAGTTATAATATTGTCCAGATTAGTCTCAGAATAACGTAGATACTTGATTACTAATTATGTAATGTTCACTTTCTCTGGCAGTTATTTATGGACAATTTGCTTGTTTTTAGATTGGTGTACTTTTTATGAAAACATACATTTGTCAATTTTGCTTTAAATGTACTACATTTTTTAGGACTATTAATAGGTAAGAAGTCCACTGAAATGCATAAAACACAGAAATAACTCATATTTTATGGGAAATTCAGATAAGTATAATGGTCAAAAACAAGGCATACCTTATGGAAGGAGGGAAGTATATGCTTGTTTTCTTCTGCTTTTCATCTCCATGCTTTGTGAACAAAGTTTGTAATGTATGTGCTTTCATTGGATTCTGCAAAGTCTATGTGTACAGACAAGTGAGTAGCTTTCTAATGTCTGAAGAGTTAAATGTCTTTTACCCTAATAAAATGTAATTTACTTCAAGTCAGATGTGGTGGCACATACCTGTAATCTCAGCACTTGGGAGGCTGAGGTAGGAGGATTGCTATGAGTCTGAGGCTAGCCTGGGTTACACAGGGACTTCAAGGCCAGCCTGAACTACACAAAAGACCCTTATATGTATTCTTGGAGATTTAGGTCAGTGGTTCCATTGCCTGTCTAGCAAGCCCAAAGTCCCTGGTTTGATCCCAGTAACCACATACAACAATACCAGGCATGGTGACTTACACCCACGAGTGATCAGTACCATATACCACAATGCTGTAAGTAGTGGTTTACACCTGTAATCCCAGAACTTGGGAGGCAGAGGCAGGAGGATTTCTGAGTTTAAGGCTTGCCCTGGACTACATAGTGAGCTCAAGACCAGCCTCAAGCCTCAACTACAAAGTGAGACACTGTCTCAAAAAAATATATATATATATAAAATCTGTGTATGTATGTATGTAATATAGATGTATGTACATATATATGATTTATTTCATATGAATCCAGATTATATTAAAAATAATGTACCCTATTATTTGCTTAACTTTAAATATGCATGTATTTAGTTTAGTCATGATCTTAGTGACAAAGTTTTTAAAAATATTATCAACTGAGGCACCAGTTCAGTTTTTCTAACTGAAATTTTATAATTTTTAAAAAAATAATCATTTAATGATTCATTTCTTATAATGTGCTTTGATAAAGTTTAAAAGTATCAATTTTGGTAATATCTGAATTTGTAAAATAATTATTCTAGTATGTAATGAAAAATAGCACCATTCACTGATTGGTATGGTAAAATTCTTCGCCTATGAGATTATCTTGGTTTATTTTGTACATACTGAAGGTTTTGTGAGGCACACATTCCTCTCTTTATTCCTCTTAAATTTGCAAGCTGAGACTTAAAAATGCAGCACTTAATTGTTGTATAAAGTGGAACAAGAGAAGCACAGCAGATTAGAAGAGACAGGACGGTTCTAGATGTGCCTGACACTGTCAAGCATTATTTTAAATAATTATAAAGTACACATTCTCCTATTTTGGCCACATTGAACATAGATTAACTGGACACAGTTGTGTTGAAATGAATTTTTGTCTTTCTGTGAATTCCCCCTGCCAACTTCAACCCAAGTTATATTGTCAATTCTACCAACATTTTTTATCTTTTTTTTTTTTTTTTTTTTGAGACAGGGTCTCACTTTGTAGGCCAGGCTGGCCCTGAGCTCGCTATGTAGCCCAGGCAAGCCTCGAACTCAGCAATCCTCCTGCCTCTGCCTCCCTAGTGCTGGATTACAGGTGTGAGCCACCACACCCGGCACTGTGGATGTGGTATTGATTGCTGGTAGGTTTGAGTCACCACGCCCAGCATTGTATGTGGTTACAGGGATCGAACTCAGGACCTTGCACTTGCGAGGCAGGCTCCAGAAGCACTGAGCTAAATCTCCGGCCCCACCTGTTAGAGTTTTAATGTTAGAAAATATAGTACTTGGGCTCAGATCTCAATTGTATCTGTATGGACAAGGTTTGAGTTCTAGCTTGGGGACTAATAAATTCAGGTAAGTGGGGAAATTAATCACATTAGATGAATAAACACTCCAATCACTATTCAGTGTATCTACTAGATAGTTTTCCTAATAGAAAGCTTAAAACATAGAAAGCAATCTTAAATGTCATGTACCTTTCTTTCCATATTCTTCGAGGCTATCTCATATAATTATTATTCAGGGAAGGGGGGAAATCAGTGACTATTTAGACTGAAATGCAGCTTTTAAGTGTTTGTAAACTTTTGATGAGCATTATTTTAGAATTAAACTCTGTGCAGTTCTATACACACTATATCATATCAACACCAGATTGAAATTTCTCATCTAAGATTTATTTTCAGAATGGCTAAAATGCTGAGAATATTTCTTTTGACAAAACCTGAACAGCTCTTAAGCCACCTACCTTCAAAGGAAGTGAGAGAGAAAGGATATTTTTGGAGAAATGGAGGAAAGATATCATTTTGAGGGACAGAGTCCCCAGGGAAATTGGGCTATTCTTCTAAAACGAATCCACTGGCCCCTTGCAATGCCCCTTTGTCAACATCATGTACTGTTTACTCTGCTGTTGTGTTCTTTGTCCATGGGAGGAAATTCTGCATTGTGTTTGCCTTTTTCATGATTTCAAAACTTCTATTCACTACCCACTCTTCACTCCCAACAACCGCCTGATCTGTCAGCTCTAAGCACCACTTTAACTGGTACTTTTTTCCCCACACAGACTCTCAAAGATCCAAGAATACCGAAAGAACACAAAATTACAGAGCTTGGCATTAAAAGCCCAGAAAAACTGAAAATTGTATATTTTTCGGTTGTCTCAATATCACAGAATTCAAATATACCACATAAATTTGACTTAATTATCTTCATTATCTGTTTTGCTTGATGAAAAAAACTAAAGGTTAAATTGTTCCTCATTTTTTAATAATACTATTTTTCTGGGCCGGAGGGTTAGCTCAGTGGTTCCGGTGCCTGCCTCGCAAGCTCAAGGTCCTGAATTCAATCCCCAATAGCCATCTACAATGCTGGGCATGGTGACTCACGCCCACCAGCAATCAATACCACATACCACAGTGCCAGGTATGGTGGCTTATGCCTGTAATCTCAGCACTCGGGAGGCAGAGGCAGGAGGATTTCTGAGTTTGAGGCTTGCCTGGGCTACATAGTGAGCTCAGGGCCAGCCTGAACTACAAAGTGAGACCCTGTCTCAAAAAAAAAAAAAATATTTTTCTACATATCCCCGCCCCCCCCCAAAAAAAAATCTCTTGAATATCTCTTAAATAGGGCAAGCTGGTATTTCCAGCTTGGTTTTGGACTGTGAATTCAAATCTTCTTTCTTACTGCTCCACCTCCATGATCCTGGTCTTTGAACTGAGATGGCCTCTTTTCAACTCCCTTTATTTTGATTATCTTTCTTATCAAAGGAAGGTACTGATTATCTCTTATACACCGAGTTGTGCTGAGGATTTCAAAAGCTGAGAGTTGTCACATGAACAGAAGAGTGTCTAACATGCAGTGAGTTATATGTCAGTGTTTCCATTCATCTTCTTTCCACACTTTATGTTCCAGTCATGCTACATACAGATGCAGAACTTACACATCACCAATGAAGTATACAAGGACTGTTTCTTCCTCAGTCTTTCCTGTCAAATCAGATGATCTTCCAGAGTAAATTTCTCCAGCCAAACTTGGACACTGTCTTGATTTTTCATTTTCCATGTTGCATTTAAGTTACCACAAACTCCCGTTTAACCCAACTTAGAAAAAGCATCTTTCAAGTACATGTATTTTCTCATTCTTCAAGACTACACTATAAAAGTCATTATCACCTTTTACATGGCCTATTAGTCCATTCACATGGATGAATATATTTCCTGTTAAGTTAGGCAGGAGCAAGGTTATGTGGGAGTGTTAAGACCAGTCATAGATTTAGGATTCCATCCTAAGAGTAACAGAAAGAATTTAGAGTTTTAAGCAGGAGTGTGAACAAAGGATACCCAAAACAGAATCAGATTTCTATCAACCAGTTGCTATAGCTAGAATCTGTTGGATACAGTGGCTCTTTTACAGGATGTAAAATGGGAGGTAATAATTGTGTATACTTGACAAATGATACTGAATATGAGGGGAGTAGATACAAAAAAGATACCTCATTGTAGAGGTGAATAATTGAGTGAATTGATAAATTTCCCAGAGAATATATTTTCTACCTGAAAGACACTTGGTTTGAAGGAAGCCTTGCTGCTGTTAGGAAAATTTGGAACCTATTGTTCAGTTTTCCTTTTGTTCTTTTGTTGTTGTTGTTTGTTTGTTTTGTTCTGTTCTGTTTTACACTCTTTGGCAAACATGACAGATGGTTATCCCACTGTCTGGCCTCCGGGATGTCATCCCTCTTTGTTTCCTCTACCTTTTCTGCCTGAGTGTGAGCCTGTGTTCGAGGACTGAGGAGCAAGTCAACTTAGGAGGAAGGAACTTAGATGGAAGAGAAGTATGAGGTATTGCTTTGAGCTCTCACCTGCTGGGTTAATCAGCAAGATGAACACAAACTGCCAGCCATGGCTCGGAGGAATGGTGCAGTGGGAGGTGAGGGGAAACAGTCGTCTGAGGAAGTTGCTCTTGATGTATAAATACACACGATTATTATGGTGGTGCCTATTTGTGATTTTATAGTTAAGGGTCTGTCAGTTCTCCTCATGCAAACCACTTGTTTTCAGAGCTTTCTTACACAATTAACCCCAGTATCAGACTTGGCATACAACTCTGGCTTTGTTTTCAAACATTTAAATGAACGTGTTTTAGCTTCACAAGGACATTGGGTTGAATGAATTCACCTAAAGATTATTTATAATGTTTGAGGTTCTTTGTTTGTTTTTAATCATAGACCACAAAATGACTTAACTGAAATTGATGGTAAAGATCAATTGCTTTAGTTCTATTTTTAAAAGATAGTTATAGTGAGTCTCACTAATGAGATTTTAGGAAATGCTTTCATTCATTTTTATGTTCATCAAAAAGTAATTTATTGGAAGGTTATTTACTACTGGGCACTGGACCAGAAAAGGGTCAGATAGAAAGGAAAATCAAGCAAAGTTGTCATCTTCATAGACCTTATAATTTGAAAGGACATGAGCTTAATTATTACATCTGTGTGGTTATGAAAAAAGTCTGTAAGTATATGCAGTATTTTAAGAATCCAAGGGTAAAATGTATCATCATATTATAGAGAGGCATAAGGAGGCATAAAAAACAAGTAAATATTCTCCATTCTTTCCTTTTTAAATATATAGTGAAGACAAGTAAAACTTGTACTTAAAACCTAAGAGTACTCTATTTCTGAGTCTATATTACTGAGCCCTAAGTAATAGCAAGGTAATGAGGGAGGTTTTGAATTTTCAGCCTGGTTTGAGAAAGAATTTTAACTGTGTGTGTAGTGTTCTGAGTAGAAATCGCAGGAAGAGAAAACAGGTGGAAGCTTACTCAGAACTGAGTCACTAAACAGCATAGAGCCAATAGCTTTATTATTTTTCTGCTAAGTGTAACCTGGTAGCTGGAAGAGGCCTGGAGTGCTACACCTGTTACCAATTACTCAAATTTGCTTTAGAATGAGGCTCTTTCTGATGGGGCAACAGAGGCAAATTTTGACTGAGACAAACCTCTTAGCTCTATTATTTTAATTAAAGAAAGTGGCTCCAAGAATAGGGCTGGTAAGGATAGGCAGGAATAGTTTGAAGTCTGATTACCAGGAAATGCTCAGGCCTGGTTGACCTCTAGTGGAAAGAAGGTCAGAGAAGATAGAAAGGCCAACACAAGGGCCTCTAGAAGGTGAGCATCTCCCTCAGCTCAGTGTTCTTGTCAACTAGCGACTCCTCGTAGGACCAGGATGCATCTTGCAGACAAAGCTGCTTGTAGCATTTCTCATGTGATAAAGTTATTAAATGTATATCAAATATTATTTTTATAGCCAAGATGGAAACTAATGATGCCTCTATTTTTTGCTTTCTTCTTTCTCTCCATTATAAAAATATCTCCTCAGAATAACCTTAAAAAAAGATAATACAGCCGGGTGTGGTGGCTCACGCCTGTCATCCCAGCACTCGGGAGGCAGAGACAGGATTGCTTAGTTCAATGCTTGCCTGGGCTACATAGTGAGCTCAGAGCCAGCCTGAACTACAAAGCGAGACCCTGTCTCAAAAACAAAAACAAAAACAAAAAGATAATACATTGGAGAACATCTTGGAATCATACGGGGAAGGCCTCCCACACCTGAAGAACAAAAACTACTCATTGAACTGCGCATATCAGTATTTGTGAGATAAGGCAGAAGATCAGAAATATTGCAACTAATAATGTTAGTCACGTTTTTATTATGTATCAGGGACTGTGTCTTTCCTCATAAAAATCATCTTATTTAATGTTCTTGGATTTCTGTTTACCCTAAAGATATATTTAAGAAAAGTGAGACAAAACAGAGATGATCAAATTATCTTAAGGTTGTATCCTACTTTCTAATAGAAAATAAAATCAACTATTCCCCTCAGACAACATTTTTCCCATATTTCTTGGTTTAATGTACCTGTTGGTATTTTTATCTTCTATTTAAAAATGGGAGCACCTTTGTGTCTTTTCCCTTAACATTTATTGTAAGGACTTCATTTTTCCTAGAATAGTACTTTCCAAATGAATGATCTTTGGAACATTTACTCAAACAGATATTAATAACTTCTGTTTGAGGCTGGAAAATGTAAAATGGTATCTGTCATCAAAAAAGCTTGCACTAATGTGGGATATGAAAGCATTTTTGCAGCACTCTTTCAAACTTTAAAAGTCTTAAGTGAAACTAAACATTTAGAAGAAGAGGCAGAGACTGATAATTTAAAATGAACACTAGCAAGGGTATTTTTTGGTGGTTCTACTCTTAATTTGTGGCATTATCTTGCTTTGGAATACGTTCTGGGTAAGAAAAATGAAACCATGAAGGTGTATTAATTAGTATACACGATAACTAATCTCAAGCCTTTATCTCTTGCTGAAACCCTGACCATAAAATACACACATGTATGGAACCCACCTTATTATTTCCAAATCTCCCCAGCAGACACACATAGGCCATGTGAGTTCCTGGAATTACTGGTCTGTTTCCAATTTCCACATATTTTCAGGAACCTACCTTTTCTAGGAAGATTTTATCATTCTTCTTTGACCACTTTTGTGGCTAGTATGCCTTCCACTTTTGGTGACTCTTTGTAAATTCTCTTTCCTCTCTCCTTCTCTCCCTCTCTCTCCATATACATATATATATATATATATATATATATATATATATTATATATATTTAATCTAATAAGATCAAAGAAAGCCTTACTTCTGGTAGGAATTAATAGCTTTGGTTGATACATAAACTCTCTTTGGGAGATCTCAGATCCAATGCCACATAAATTCTGCAAAGTATTTTCTACATCTAAAGGCATTAAAGTATTACAAGTTCTAAAGATACAAGTAAAATCTAATTAGATTCTCATTTTCTCTTTGCCATCAAACATGGGATTTTTTAAAAATAACACTATAGCCTATCTGATAGGATCATAGCTGACATATTCCCCAAACCTAATCCTATCCTCATAACCTTGTCCCCAGCTTAATTGTGCCCTGGACATTAGACAACCAAACTAGTCTCAGCCTTATAACCCATTGGCCCATAAATATACCTTTAATCATTTCTTTATAAAACATAACCCATCCAAACAACCCTATGACCTTTTTAATGGATTCAAAACCAGCCAATTACCAACTTGATCTCATCTGCATATTTCCCATCAGCTTTTAATGAGCTCCAAATAGCCCTGTAAGTTTCAACATTAACAAAGCCTTTCCATTCAGTCTCTGGCCTTTTCACTTGATTTTTTAAAACATCCAATATTGTATAATTTTTAAAGTCTATTCTTACCAACTTATCTAATTCCCTTCTATATTTGCTTGAGAAAAACTGGACTATTCCCTAGAATGTAGTTCATCATCTTTACCATAGAAATTTAAGCAGATTCATAGGCAATTTATATGTGTGTATGTGTTTCACTTCTACATCTACATTTTCCATTGAATTTAATTGATGCTCCCTAACGTGTGAAAAGATCAAAGGATAGGCTGTGTTTAATTTATTTTAATGAAGGGTGCTTGTAGATCTACGGGCCTGTCTGTGTGCTGTCACACAAACATAAATTCAGAACACTGGGTGAGAATGTTACTCGTAGTATTCACAATAGCAAAGCAGTTGAAAGAAAGAAAAAGAAGAAAAGGGAGAGAATGAACAGGAGGAAGAGTAGGAAAAGTAAGAGAAAAGACAAAACATTGGAAAATAAAGAGCAAATTATATATGAGGCAAGTGGCAATTTAAAACTTTTATTGAAATGTTCATTTCCCTACATTTTGCATTAACACAACAGAAATTCCTTTCTGTGGGGGAAGCTTCATGTATTTGTGTGATAGAATATAATATTCTATCTGAGTCAGCTTGTGCTTCCGTAGTAAAATACCAAGCAGTGGATGTTTTAAACAATAGACATTGAATTCTCAGAGTTCTGGGCCAGGGAGGTCCAAGAACAGTGTGCCTACAGATCCACTGCCTGCTGAGAGCTCTTCCGGCCTGACAGATGGATGCCCTTTCACTGTATCTGCACATGACTGAGAAAGCTCTGGTCTCTTTTGATCATATGGATATTAATCACACCATGAAGTTGCAACTTTTGTGATCTTATCTACATTTAATAATCTCCCCAGGCTTCAGTTGCACCCACCACATTGGAGCTGTGGGCTTCCCAATATGAAATTTGAGGTAGAGAGACAAACATTCAACTCATTATAGCAACCTCCAGGTGGTAGGGGTGTAAAGAAGTGGGTTTGACTCTTCATATTTATCTATCTAGATCCTGTACCACACTTTTCAGACTCTACCTCATCTTCCATTCCCTTTGGAGTAATTTTATGAGGCTAGATCTGCATAAATGTAAACATCTGGTTACAAACATTATATATATATATATTATATATTATATATTATATATATATATATATATATATGTTACATACATAAAGTTCAGCCAGGCAGCAAATATTTACCAAGGACTGTGTGTCACCTGGTATTCTGCAAAAAAAACACTGTTATCTTCATACTGGTTCAAGGTGAGAAAGCCCACAAGAGCCTAAGAAATAGGATCACAATCCTAGGAATGCCTGAGATCAGTGTCCCTGACAAAAATCTGTGATAAGTTTTTCCTTTCATATGACAATGACTCATTTTAGAAGCATTATCAAGTGGACTCATCTTAGAAACATTATCTTCTAAATTTCTTACATTGTAAGTGAGGAAAATATGGGCAGAGAAAGGAAATGATTGGGCTTAGGCTTTATGTTAATATCTATATTTATTCCACAGGAGTATAAAGCAATATATCTATGGTCTTTCGTAGAACAGAATATGATAGAGTTTTAGAAAAGAGAACATCACAGAGTTTTAGACTTCAAGTATTTATGACTACAACCAAAAGAAAGTTGAATACCTCATCCCTTACCTTAGTAAATAAACCTTCTGACACTGATTCAATGGCCCATACATTTCCTGGAAGAAAAATACATTGTTTACCTCACTGGCTCCATCTATATTATGTTTACAGATATGAGGCACCACAAATCAAAATTAGCATTTGTGCAAATGAATGCACAATTCCTTCAGGCCTGCTATCTCTCTTTAACAGGCCCATCTTTCAATTATAAGGACTACCCAGCAATCTTCTAAAAGCTCATCCTTTTTTTGGTTACAATAACAATATGCAGGGACATTTTTTTCTTTCTTTCCACTTGGAAGGGGCCCATCAATAAGAGCTGGCACTGAATCTGTAGCAGAACAGACAGATATCATGAGCCTTGGCTTATATCTTGGCAGTAGAACACCTTTGAAATGCTTGTGACTAAGAATAACGTTTATATTTAAGACTTTGCCTCCTTGGGCACAGTTGATAATCTAATTCTAACACCACTTGGCCCTGGTATCATAGAATATTAAGTACTTCCTCTAGAAGAAGATTTACAAATTAGACTACTTTTGTTCCCTACTTCATCTATTTTTCTTAGATTAAGCAGATTTCACTATAGGAAACTCTTTCACAAAACAGTGCCTTTCTTTCATGACCTTTTAGAGTTAAAATCTTTTTCCTGGATCTTGAATCAACTGGCTTACCTTTTGTGTCTACTAAAGTGAATACAACCATTTATCCATTAAAAAA
The DNA here is from genome assembly GCA_004025085.1 of Thryonomys swinderianus. Taxonomy (NCBI): domain Eukaryota; kingdom Metazoa; phylum Chordata; class Mammalia; order Rodentia; family Thryonomyidae; genus Thryonomys; species Thryonomys swinderianus. The sequence continues at coordinate 16,487 of PVIC010022958.1, read as the reverse complement.
AATACTTTACATATTTGAATATGTGGCCAGTGCCTTGCTTTCATCTTTGATGAGGAAAGCTTCATGATATTTTGATTTTCATTTACTAAATGAATTCTGCATAAAAAACTTATGACTCAGAGTTCCTGTGGTATGGCTCACCAAACTTTATTTACCCAAAGTCTGACAAATAAACAGTATATATATAGCAATATAAGACACACAAACACACACGACACACACACATATATAATCTTATAAATGAATACTATGATATGATTATAATGATTTCAACTTTACTATGAATGATTCGTTTTCTGCTGAGATGGGCAGATATTCTAGTTTCATTTTGTGTATAGTGTAGAATATTAAAATGCAAATTTTGACTGAAGTACATTTTAAAGTAAATTTAGATACCAAGAAACTAATCTTACAAAATAGTGAATGAGAACTTCTATGGTGATTCTTCATCCTTCATCTCTTGTTAGGATAGAAAGCCGACACCAGCTGGAGACTGAGGAATTGTGGACATAGCTTGGTCGAAGCTCTCACAGATCTTCCAGGAGACACCTGAGGAGCCTGTCTATCCACCTTCTGTCAAAATATGGGGTGTGTTCCACTGATGTCTAACATCTCTGTCAAACCTGAGAGATATAAAAGCCAGGGGCCTGACTGAAATGTCCCTCTCTACCACTGTCTGTCTGTCTCTCTCCATGTCTCTGTCTCTCTCTCTGTCTCTCTCTGTCTCTGTCTCTGTCTCTCTCTCTCTCTCCTCTCTCTGAGACTTTTCTTTAGCATATCCTTGCAGTATGTAATGATTATATTCACTATAAGGATTGGTATAGGTACACATTTCAGTTCCATTTCCAATCCCTCCCTTCATACATTCTAGAATGAGATTCATTTAGTGTATTAGAATTTATAGTTGCCATATATTCAGATTGAAAATGAGACTAATAGTCCAAAGAATACATATGCATGTACAGTTGTACTATGTCAAGGTACACTATTGGTGCATTGTCCACATTGGATTAGAATACTTTTTTTCTTTCTCTTTTTTCCTATCAAGTTTTTAATATAAAAGAATCTATGCAATGTTTAAGGTTGTGTGTCTGAATTGCTTAAATTATGTTCTTAAGGTATATCCATTTTCCTACAAATGACTCAAGTTTATCCTTTGAATGACAGAGTAATAATCCATTCTGCATACATATCGCATTGTATCCATTTGTCTGCTGGTGAGCATACAAGCTATTTCTAACATTGACCTACTATGAATCACAAGGCTATAAACATGGCTGTTCATATATGGCTGTGGTATGATAACTTTAAGGCTTTTGGTAAGATACATAGAAGGGGAATAGTTGAGTGAATGGAATTTTTACTTTTAGCTTTTGGAGGAATCTCCATACCAACTTCCATAGTCACTGTACTAGTTCACAGTCCCTCCAACAACACAGGGTCCCTTCTTCCCTTGGCCTCACCCAGATTTGTTATTGGTTAATTTCTTGAGAGTAGCGATTCTTTGTGAAGTAAGATGAGATGTCTGTATTGTTTCAATTTGCATTTCCTAAATGGCCAGCAACATTGCACATTTTTTCATGCATTAGCTGTTTGTTCCTTTCAGTTGCCCATTTTTCAGTTGGGTTTTTAAATTTGGGAAGATCTAGTTTTTGGCTTTTTGTATATTCTAGATATGATTTATTTGAGGAAAAGATGACAAAATTTTTCCTTATTCTGTAGGTTGATTGTTTTCTCTGTTAGTGGTTTCCTTTGGTGTGCAAAAGCTCCTTAATTTTTTTTAAGTTGGAATTATTTATTGGTACATTTTATGTATAACTCACAATCACACTCAGCATTGGGGAACTTGTACCAGTATATGACATGAGTTAATTCTCATTTTTACCCATATCCCTACACACCCTACAAACCTCCATCCCCTATATACATATGCTTTATTTTTTTCTTGTTAAATCATATTTACTATTAGTTCTTTAATTTGATGAGATTCCATTATTGATTCTCTGCATTATTTCTTGTACAACCCAGATTTTTTTATACAAAGTCCTTACCTACATCTGTGTCATCAAGAACTTTTCTTATTTTGTCTTTCAGAAGATTGTTTCTCTTCTAATGCTTAGACATTTTATCTATTTTGATTTTAGTTTAGTGCATTATGAGAGATTGGGGTCTAGATTCAACCCTCAGTGTGTGGATAGCCAGTTTCTCCAGTACCATTTATTAAACAGGCTCTCTTTTCTCCACCAAAGAGATTTCCACACTTCTGTCAAAAACAGCACAGCTGAGTGTGCCTGGATTTGTTTCTGAGTATTTCACTGTCTGTTCCTTTGATCCACAAGTCTGACTTTTTGTTTTGCATTTGATTTTCCGTTTCTATGTTGTTGTTGTTGTTGTTGTTTTTTATCATGATATCTTTGTAAGATAACTTTAAGTCCAGGATTGTGACACCTCCTTGGCCTTTTTGCCCGAAATCAAAAGAGACTATTCTAGGCCTTTTCTTATTCCGTATGAACTTCAGGATGGTTTTCTCCAATTCTATAAGGAATGTCATTGGTATTTTGATTGGGATTCATTAAATCTATATATCCATTTTTGGAAGCCTGGCTGCTTTTTCTATTTTTTTTTTTCCTGTGTGTCTAGGAACAATGGATATTTTTCCATTTTCTTCAACCTCCTTCTTCAGAGTATGTTCTGAAAGTAGAGCTTTATAGTTTGGGGAATTACCAGCCTTCTCATGTTTTTGAAAGCCAAGACCGACTATATAGATCTTTACATTAGCCATCCATGGGCTGGCTACCTAATATAGAGCACCGCTTTGGAATTGTCTGCTAGTTTCAAAGGGGGCTGTACAGAGTAGCACGAGGGCCACAAACCAGCAAAAGGTTGTGGACTGAGTCATTTAAGGCAAGCCAGACTAGAAATACGAGTTCAGACTTCCGGTGAGAAACGTTCCAAGTGAAGGTGCTAGTTTTCGAAGAACTATGAAGGCTGTGAGAAGCCGTGACTGTCTGTCATGCACAAAGAGATGTGTGACTAGATCAGGAGCTGGTATGGTAAGGACCTGTCACGCTCACTTTCTGTACTGTCCTCTTAAACGCGCCCCAGTTGTGCAATGGCTAAAAGCCAGGACATAGAGAAAGGAGCAGATAGTATCAACGTGCTCTGATGTCCCTAGAGGCCGTGGTCCCACAGCAGGCATAGAAGAGAGAAGGAAAAGAGCTTTAACTTTAGGTCAAGTTCCATGTTGTGGAGATTGTATCAGACAGACAAATGGATTATTAAAATAAAGTGGAGTTTTGTAACTAAGTTAGTTAGAACTTGTTCCCTGGTGACCAGAATAGATAAAGAGCTAATATGAGGGCAGAAATCAACTAATCTCCTAATGTTTAGGAAGTTTCTTTATTATTGCATTTCATGAACCACACTTGTTCAGTGTAAGATTATATACACATTGTATTATTTAATATGAAGACACATCTCAATATAATAGATGAGTCAATGGACTCTCAGAAAGGCAATTTTTATTCAGGAGCACATAGCTCTTCAGTGTCAGAAGAATTTGGATACAAATTTAACTGGTACTTAAGCCTAATCTCTCAACTACTGTGAGCTACTGCCTTAAAATTGTCCATACACAGCAAAAATAATTTGACCAGTTCATCAAATTTTTAAATTAAGTCCTGATTATAGACATTCCTGAGACTAGATCATATATTTAAAGTTCTCTCTTTCTGTGGACATAAATCTACAAAAAGTCTCTTTAATAAGGATATATTCACCAACATAGGAAATTTTAAGTTTTTCCTATGTATCTACACGTTTACTACACTAACTGCATGTAAGTATAATAACTATACTAACAATATTTAGCTGTACTACCATGTATTCTGCTTTTAAATTTTAAAGTCTATTTGAAACAGGCATCGTTGAATTTTAAATGTACTGCTTCCTTTTTACTCATCAATCAACTATAAATTCAACTGTATACACAAATGTCAACCATAAAATTCAACTAAGCATCCATTACTTACTCAAAGTAGGAAGAGGTTTTCAGTATCCAGTGGTACTGTTTAATCCCCATGCACATAACCTACCCTTTTCCTTCCTTTTCCCTTTCCTTCCTTCTTTCTTTCATTTCTTCCATCTTCCATCCATATCACCTTCATTTATTTTCAGATTTTTCTTGTTTCCATTTAAATATAAGTAATAGAGAAAACACTCTAATTGCACTTGGAAAATGATGTCATAAGTTTTGTTCAGTCAGATAATGCATATAAAATAGCTAAGCCCCTCATATCTGATAAAATCATCTAAAACTTGTCTCTATTGCCACACTCTAAATATATATTGAATACAGCTATTGAATAAATAGCTTCAAAAATGAGAGTTCCTCACATATAGGTATGGATACAGCTTACCCCACTCTTTACCTTCAGTGTCAAATTTAAACCTTGTAGACAGGATGACTGGTAAATCCTAGTAAACGTTCGGTCTCTTTCTGTTTTCTTATTCACATTTTTATTATTCTTTTCTTATTTTGGACTGAGAACTGGACCCAGAGACTTTTCACTGTGCTACATCTCTAGCCACTTTTTAAAATTTTATATATATATATATATATATATATATATATATATATATATTAGTTTTTAGTTTTTTAAATTTTAAGACATTGTCCTACTACATCACTAAATTCCCTAGGTGGTGTGGAAACTTGAAGTCTCCCTTCCCTTGGCTTCCAAGGGGACCAGCATGATAGGAACGGACCAGCACGCTGAGTTCCCTCCCTCTTCCATCAATATTTCATTCTTTTCAAAACATTATTCTCCACTATATTATTTTGAAGACTTGTAAGAATTTATAGAACTATTTTATTCAAGCCCTCCAAATGAACAATTTAAGACCTTAGGCTGAAGGAATTAAGAATATAGTTCCCCCGGGCCAGAGAATTAGCTCAATGGCTCTGGTGCCTGCATGGCAAGTGCAAGGTCCCCAGTTTGATGCCTGGTGACCACGTACAATAATACTGGGCCTAGTGACTCACGCCACTGGCAATCAGTACCACACATCGCAAATGCCAGGCGTGATGGCTCAAACCCCTAATCTCAGCTCTCGGGAGGCAGAGGCAGGAGAACTGTTGAGTTCGAGGCTTGCCTGGGCCATATAGTGAGCTCAGGGCCACCCTGAATTACAAAGAGAGACCCTGTCTTAAAATAAATAAATAAATAAATAAATAAATAAATAAATAAATAAATAAATAAATAGTTCCCCAAAACACACTAACTTAAAAACAAGAAGATGCTATAATTCATCATTAGTCTGGACTTTATTGAAAGCTCCAGAACGACTTAATTTATGCTATATCCTTGTATTGTTTTATTTTCTGAACCTAGCAGCAGTGGTAGGGTCGTCCTTGCAGGTACTTGATACAATCCTGATGAATAAAATCTGACTTGTTTAACATCCAGGAGCTATTTCTAAAAGTGTCAATGGACAATACTCATATGGGGCCTTTTAAAAATATAGAGATTCCTGCCGTATTCCGCCAGGACCCTGGCTCCTTAACTCTGGAGTGCGTCCCAAGAATCTGTATTTCTAACCATACCACAAGCGAATTGATGTTAATGATCCAAGAAGTGGTGCTTGAGAACTACTGACTAGGCCATGTACCATATTCTGGAAATTTTCCCGGAGAAAGACACTATGATTTTGCCTAGTAGCATGTTTGGTGTCTAATAGACCTTAGAGTTAAAAGGGGGGGGCAGGTTTTTTATAATACTGTATCTAAATTCTCAAGACTGCAATTTCCTTCCTACTACTTAGGGTGGAAATGGGTAACAGCTGGTCTTTTAATAATCCTTGAAGATTATTATTAACTTACTCATCCACCTTCTCTTCTTCCAGTTAAATAGCACCAATCTTGCTAAGATATCCTGCAGGCCCTATTGCCACACTCTTCTACATTCCAGGCCTGTCTAACTTTTGAAGTAAGACTAACAGCCTAACATTGCGTGGTGTTACATGAGGTGTAAGGAAAAGCCATTTCAGAATTTTGAGAAGTGTTATAAAAATTGGTACAGTTTGGGTTTGAGAATAATGTCCTATGTTCTTTCTGCACATTACCTTATACGTTTTTTTTGTTTCTTTGGGTTGATAATGAGGCAGTGTAGGTGCCATGGGTAGAATTCCGAGAGCTACCTATAGCAGCAGAGTTGCATTTTAGGATTTCTCCTAGCTCAGGGCATTAGTTGGTGCAAGTTATTTTCTCTTGCTGTTACTGTTACTTATAATAAAGGCAATATGTATTTTATCTAAATTGTAGCTCATATTAATAAGTTCCCTCAAGGAAACATGAGGAATTTTGAAAGAATTAAGTTTAGTCTGTAGCTCATCTTTGGAATTCAACACAAAGGCAGCTGTTTTGATGGAAAATTGATAGAGAATCATCAATGCATTAATACCTTGGGGATAAAAATTGCAACATTGTGCAGTGTCTAGTGTCTGAGACACAGTTAGAACAAACCAGCAGAACAGTTCACGGCTAGTTGGGCTGAACCTCAGCTGAAGTTCTTCCTCCCGAAAACTAACCCGTGATTGTCTTGAAAGATGGATGTTTCTCTGAGCTCTGATTCTTGACCCTGCCTGCCCTAGAACTGATCTCCCAGCCTGGTTTTCTTCGATCTCCCCGCTGCTCTACAGCACCTGCTGTGTGATATCTCTACGTGGTGTAGCCAAAGCCATTACATACTGTTTATTGTGGTGGTTAAAGTGGAGAATCACAGCACAGTGACAAACATACTTAAGGAAGAGGCCAGATGTGCAGAGTCAGGGGGAGGAGAAAACATGACTCAGCAGCATCATTACCTACCACGCAGGTCAACCTTGTTCCGTAAAGTTTGCCAACATGCACTGAGCCTTACTGAGTAACTGACTGACCTAGCACACTTTAATGCCAATCCCTGTTTTACGTGTTGCAATGTACTACTTCATTTAATCATCATCTAATATTTCGAGTTATGGATAATGATGGTCTCATCTTACTAATGAAAAACATTTAGGTGGAAAGAGGTGAAACAGTTTTCCTAGGATCCCTCAATCATGTGAACTTCTAAAGGAGATCATTAGACCCTCAAGCTAGCATTCTAGACTTCAACTCTGTCGTGTCAGGCTGCTATTATGAAGTGCCAGGGACCGGGTGGCTTATAGATTTCAACTTATTTCCTTCCATTCTTGAGGCTGGAACCCAGATCATAGCACCAGTGTTAACAGATTCTGGTGAGGAGCCTCCACTGGGGTGCAGGATGTAGTTCTTTCACTCACGAGGAGCTCCTGCTCTCTCCTAGCGAACAGAAGGGTGGTATCATCGCTCCATGCAATCTGAACATAGAAAAGGAGGCAGAGCTTAACAAAAGAGAAGTGATGGCATCTTCACGCTGCTCAAGGAAACAACCACAGTGAGTTTATTTTCAGAGACTGAAGTTTGACTTCTTGACATCCAAGAGAGTCCAAGTTCTAGATCCAGACTTCTCTCACAGTCTGACTTCCTGGCAATGTTCACCATTGTACTACATATTCACACAAACAGACAAACACAACAGTTCTTTTTCAGTGCTCACGATTCAAGCTCTCCCACCACCGACCCTCGGATTGTCTGACCTCTCTGTCTACTACAGTCTTTACAAGATTAACATAGCCAAACACTAAGCCTTTCCTTACAAACGATGGCCTGTGTTCTTATTTCATTTCCTCAGTCCTGGTGTAAACCAGGAGATGTCATTCTGAAATACTTATCTTTGTATACCCAGATTTTCTGCCTTCTAATATTACAGGATGGCATCTTGTCTCTGTTAAAAATCCGCCATTTAGAATGTATGAAAATCACATACTTTTCTAACCTGCACCTCAATCCCGTGATGTTGGCATCACCATTCTCATTTTATGAGGCAGGATTTAGATCTACACAGGGACCCCAGAGCACAGCATTTCAGCTTAAATCCAGGCACTTCTGAAAGTGAAATTTTTACACTGAAAGGCAGTGCCACACTGTTTATTGTTTGCAAAAGTTTCAAAAATCATCTCTGGATCTTGCTTATGTTTAATTGCTTTTAACTGTAGTAGTGGCAGGCATAAGCATTTTCTTTCCATTTTATTTCTTTGCAGGTTGGAGTTAAATTTAATTCTTAGCATATTAGTTTTTGTGAAACCCTGTACTGTCTCCAAATACCACACAGTCTGAAACTTCCTTCAACTTTGGTCACTACCGGTGAGTGTCTGCTTGTTAATTCAGTAACTCTGGAAACTATTTTATTCATTTTCCCCCTGAAGCTGTCTCCCAGTGCTCTTGCTGTTGTACTGGAGATTCTTCTGTTCGGTCACCTGACGGGTTCCATGCCCTCCCTGCAAGCAGCAATATTTACTAAGGGACCCTTTCTCTTGCAGAAGCTGTTTGCAATAGAAAAGATAATGAAGACATTGCTTGACCCCAGAAATGCAGCTAGTGGTAACCACGGCCCGTGTTATTGGGATGCACTGTCATCTGTGCCAAAGCAACAGGGTAGGGCAAGGGAAAGAGGGAGCAGCGGAGACAGACGGGGAGAATTTCAAGGACGAGAAGGCGAGTGATCAAAATACCGACAGGGTGGTATCTTCTGTAAGTCTGTCTCAGTGGCTCAGAGATTAAACATGTGGGATTCCATTAGTTCTCAAAACAATGCTAAGAGATAACCGGCTGGTCCTTTTGATGTTTTTATTGTATTAAAGTATTGAAAGTGAGAGTATTGAAGTAAAGTATGGAAATGAATGACTCAAAGGAACAGAGAAAGAAGAGAAAATAATTATCATCCCCACTTAAATATCTGAAATTTAGAATAATGGATTTGGATCTACATATCTGCTACAGAATTGTGAGAGCTTCCAGGTGTGCGTGTGCGTGTGCATGTGCGTGTGCACGTGTGTGCATGTGTGTGTGGACATGTGTGTGAGTGTATGCATGTCTATGCCTGGGAAGTGTTCTGTTTTAAATTAGTCACGTATAAAATGAGAGTAATACCAACGTTCATGGTTTATGATAAGGATTAAATGAAATAATAAAGTTGGGACTCAGTTTCAGAAATAAAATCTACTGTTTCCCATGTGATAATTATTTTTAGTCTTCCCACCACTTGCAGTTAAATGATGGATCAAACATTCAAATGAAGGCTTCCCACTGAGCTCTGTGTTAGTTCCATATCATGACACGATATCGACAGATAAAAAGCAAAGAAAAGGGGCATGAACAAAGCTCAAACTACAAAGAGCAAAGTAATGCATGTTTTCATTAAAACAGATTTCAGATTGATTGGGAATTTAAAGAGCTCTGTTTAACCCACATATAAGGTGCCAAAATTCCAGAACCTATAAATCTCCACTACACCCCATATCCTGGGTGAATTAATGATGCTTTACTACCATGTAAAAACTGATACCTTTATATTTGTCTTACAGTGCTACAATAAATTCAACTTTATCAACATATTGAATATCATCATATAAGTAGCAGAATCTGAATTATTTGAGTGAAATGGATCATGTTATTTATATCACTATAAGTTCATAAATGCTTCCATTTTATAATTTCTGTATGAAAACGTTTTAGTTTTTCTAAATTCTATCCCCTGAAGATGAAAACATGTAGAAAATAATTCTAAAGGCTAGAAATCTCTAGTTACATTTTAAGTTAGCCCTGTACTGGGTAAACTCGATCAAATCATTCAAACTCTGTGCTGATGCTTCTAAGACTTTGGACATAGGAATGAATTTCCATACACTTTGTATACTTAATTGTTAAAATATGTATTCAGTGCTTTGGCATGGTTTTGATGCATGGATTTGATAGATTTGAGTTATTTTTCATTTCTTATTTTTAAAAAAATACATCTATCTATCTATCTATCTATCTATCTATCTATCTATCTATCTATCATCTATCTATCTATTTAGAGGCACGGTCTCACTTTTTATTTCAGGCTGGCCTTGAGATCACTATGTATCCCAGGCAAGCCTCGACCTCAGCAATCCTCTTGCCTCTGCCTCTCAAGGGCTGGGAATATAGGCATGAGCCACCACACCTGGCCATTTTTTTTTTTTTTGAGACACGGTCTCACTTTGTAGTTCAGGCTGACCCTGAGCTCACTCTGTAGCCCAGGCAAGCCTCAAACTCAGCAATCCTCCTGCCTCTGCCTCCCAAGTGGTGGGATTACAGGCGTGAGCCACCATGCCGGGCACTGTGGTATGTGGTATTGATTGCTGGTGGGCGTGAGTCACCACGCCCAACATTGGATGTGCTTACTGGGGATCGAACTCAGGACCTTGTGCATGAGAGGCAGGCGCCGGAACCACTGAGATAAATCTCCGGCCCATTTCTTCTTATTTATAAACAAGATCAGGTTCACTAGTCAAACTTACTTGAACAAAAATTGATATTTGATTAGAATTTAATTATTACATATATGATTGTCATTTATTCTTGAGAAAACTTTAAAACAGTTATACCTTCTCTCTTCTTTCAGAAATACATGTTAACATGACACACTCACAAAGTTAGGCATGATTTAAATGGAAGTACGCAGCTCCTGTAACAGACTCACGCATGGACCATGAACCTAATAACATTCCATCTCTCTCTACCTTAAAAGTGCCCATAGGCACCACCAGTTTATCACTGCAGGCATTCCACAGGAGCACACCAGATTCTGTATGCATTATCAGCTTTATCAAGATCACTATACATTTTTGAAAAAGAGCAGGCATGATTTGGCTGAGAAGCTGTAAGAAAGAAAATGAGGTCGGATCTCAACTGTGCAGGTACATGAGGCCGCAGCATGGAGGAGAGCTCTCTGCTGCACTCTTGCTAATGGCAGAGCTCCGTGACCTGGCTAGTGGCTAGTCATTTTCCATCCATTAAGAACGAAGTGTGCCCCTCAGTCCTCTTACCGGCAATTTTCACTGCACCTCTCACTTCTAACTCTTCCCCACCATGGACTACACAGATCAAAGAGATTCTGAATGCGAGTTTCATTCTTTTATCTTTCAAGATCCTCATCATGATCCTGCCCGGAGGAGATGAATTTCCAAATGAGACGGCATCCATAAATTCTCACAATTCCTGGCCCACAGTTGGTAGTAAAAAACTACTAATTTCTTTCTGAGTTTTCTGGAAAATGTTCTAAGAATAATTTTGTATATTGTTTCCTGAAGTATATTGCTTCACGACTCCATCCAATTACATGTTCCTTGTTTAATACACCTGCTTTCCCTGCCATCCGGTTGTGCATTTCTAACATAACACAAAAGATTTGGAATATACTTGTAAAAAGTAATCAGTGAGGGCAGGAGATTTAGCTCAGTGGTTCCAGCACCTGCCTCGCAAGTGCAAGGCCCTGAGTTCCATCCCAGTAACCACACACAGTGCTGGGTATGGTGACTCACACCCACCAGCAATCAATACCACAAACCAGTGCCAGGTGTGGTGGCTCAAGCCTGTAATCCCAGCACTCAGGAGGCAGAGGCAGGAGGATTGCTGAATTTGAGGCTTGCCTAGGCTACATAGTGAGCTGAGGGCCAGCCTGAACTACAAAGCGAGACCCTGTCTCAAAAAAAAAAAATAGATCAGTGAATAAAGCTATAAATGAAGCATCAAATAAGTAGGTAATATAAATGCACATGAAACCTAAGACTTAGGTTTTAGAGGCCTCTTGGTATCCACCTTAGAATTTCCCTTTCTCAAAAAGACTAATGTGTGCATGAAGGAAACATAGGTAGTGGATTAAAATTGTCTTGCATTCATTCACATATTTACTATTTTTATTCTAAAAGGAATAAGGCAGTGACTCAGTCTTTTTGTCTTTGATTAGCAAGAAGTTTCGTCTTGGAATACCGAGTAACTGTGTCACATATTAGTGTTTGATCAACTTGATTGTAAAACACAGAGCAATAGCAGGCTGCCCTTGAACTCACTGTGTTGTCCAAACTGGCCTCAGACTCATGGTAATTCCTCTGCTTTAGTCTCCTGAGTGCTGGGATTACAGGTGCTCAACTCCACACACAGAACTATATATTTCCGTTCACTCATTTTTATATTTATTTGTTCATTCACTTATTTATTTATTGGGGGAGTTGAACAGAGTCTTGCTATTAGTTCAGGATGACACTGCACTTACTTTGTTGTTCAGGCTAGCCTTGAAATAACAGGGATCCTCCTGCATCAGCTTCTTGAGGTTTGAGATTCCAAGGGTGTACCACTGCACTCAGTTTTCTCTCTAATTTCTCCTTCATTATACATTCTAATTTGCTATTTTTCTTTATCAGGGCCCCTATTTATTCACTTCTCATTCTTCTTCATTTGTTTTTGAAAATAATTTTATGTATTTCCCTTGTTTTTTACAAAATGAAGACATTACACTTGATGATGGTGATGATGATGATACAGTATATACCTCAGGCAACACAATTTGGCAGGCTCTGTTTTGAGCATTTAGACTAAATTATATATATATTTTTTCTTTTTGGAGACAGGGTCTCGCTTTGTAGTTCAGGCTGGCCCTGAGCTCACTATGGTGCCCAGGCAAGCCGCCGCTAGACTAAATTATAAAGTCACCCAACCCTGTGAGGTATGTGTTCCTATACTCCCCAGTTCACAGCAGAAACACTGCGGCCTGGAGTTTATGTAAACTTATAAGATTTAAATCCAGAATCCAAGATCTTGAACTATTGAGATACACTGCCTTTTGTAGTCCCCGCCGCACCATGGCTTAAAGTCATACATTTTAGGAATCTCATGAAGTTTTAGGTCTTAGAGTGGAAATACAGGTTCCTTGGGAGTTGTCTTTGTTGGTCTTTTTTCAAGTTTCTCAGAAAATTCACTTCATATTATGAACCTGAAAACAGATTTGACTGGATGGAAACTCTGAACTGTTCTTGCCTACCCAGCTGTCAAAGTCAACCTGGCAGCCTCCACAGTCCTTGATCTAGGGAATTATGGGAGAATCTTGAACCTGTCAAGATGCTTGACCAGTTCTCTGTCCGTGGAATGAAGGACAGTGCCAACATTTTTCTCTCTCTGCTCCATATTCTCTCTGGGGCAGCAAATTATCAGTGCTGTATGCAAGACTGCTACATTCAAGGTCTCTATTGATCTACCTAAATGGCCAAGAAAATTGCCCGTAAAGGTCAGAGAGAGGGCACTGGCTCAGAGACAGCATACTTGAGTGACAATCTTTCCTCTAGACCTCCAGCTGTGTGACATGGGGCAAGTCACTTAACATCTCCAGTCCTCCACTCTCTTAATTCTTATCTAAAGGGATTTAACCAGTACCTCTTGCAAGGTTCCATTCTGCTCTAAAATTCCCTGAAAATCACTTAAAACAACAAAGGAAGAAGAGAAAAAATAATGAACTGCCAGTTCAGGCAGTGTGACCCTGAGGCGGACAGCTGAAACTCCGACACTCCAATCAGAATCTACATGAAACTATCTTCTCCCCCTATCCAAAGGATGTCCCTACTGAGAATTAGAATATGAAAAAGAATAATAAGGTACAGCTTGTGCGGGTTAGTGAGACAAATGAAAATCATCAGTGAAACAGATGACCTGGTGCAGGGAGGTAGTAGAGATCTGTAGGAAGTGAGCATTAAAGTAAGAGCAGTGAAGAAGAAAAATGGGCCTGATGTGATCTGAGAGATGGAGTCAGAGGCTTTATACCAAGATCCAGTAGTCAGTGGACCATAACTTACCCAGATCTGAAGCTGGATGTGTTGTTGAATTTGGCTTTTAGTAACACTCTTCTCAAACAGACAACAAAGGGAATTTATAACCCCGTAAAGTGAAGTCAGAAGTAAAAAGTTCTTTTAGTGCATTTGAGTCAATGGCTTGGGAATGTCTATAAACAAGTAGCTTTCTTCTGCCTCCCTGCTCTGTCTTTCTGTTGTATCAAATATCATGTAATGAGGTTGCCTTTACCTCTGGGCTCAGACTTATTATGGCCTCTCTCATATCATATTGGCCAGGAAGTGCAGAAGAGAAAGTTTTAGAATGCTCACCTAGAAGAGAAATGGTTCCTAGAAGTCCTTAGAAAATCTTATAGTTGCAACCCACTTCAGTGTCACTGGTCAGGATGTGTTGTCCTGCAGTTGGCCCAGATCCTAAGTTACCCAGGTTAATCACACTAGCAATAGGGATAGATCTTCTTATCAGATCAGGTGAGTTACGAGTCATACAAAGTGAAAACTAAATCTGCGCTTAAACTCACAGCTGCCCCACAACAAAGAAGTGCAAAATTGGATGTCATTTGGCAAGATCTGTGACCATCTCAAGAAAACACCAAACCAAAGCAATCAACAACACTACAATTTTTCACTGAAAATCAAATTTAGTTGACTTGAGTTAAAAAGATAGCCTGAATGACATGAGATTATACTTCTTGACTTAGTAAAAATTATATTAAAAGGAGAAAAATAAAACACATGCTATCCAATTTCTAAAATGCACTTCACTCAGAATCTTGAGAGATGAAGGCATTGTTAGGTAATTTGCCACAAGCACTTGGTCCTGATTCTTGTACTGTGGACTCTGATACTACTCAAAGTTGGGTTTGGTGAAAAGCTTTTTAAATATTGCACATTTTTTCCCTGTAGTTTCACTGGAATGAGTGAAAATGAAACACATTTAACACAGTAAATGAAGTGAGACTGAACTAAGTATGATACATAAAATCTTTATTATATTTAAGAACTTACAGTATTAAAGAGGAAGCTACTGGGAGGAAATTCTACAGCCCATCATCTTTCCTCATACCTGGCAGTATTAGTGCATTGTGTTGCTATAGATGAATCCTGAGGTGAAGGGGCTTAATTAGGTCATGATTTCATGACCTAATTAAGGGTTCATGGCCTCCACTGTTGTGACATCACTGTCCGGGAGAATGCTCCTGACTTTGGTGCCCATGGCAAAGAGAAGGGAGCCAGCCATGCACACAAGGGGACAGACATTACAACAACACTCTCACATGAGTCCTTTACAAGAGCAATCGCTCCCCCTGTGGGCGGTGCCATCCAGGACCTACTTTCCTTCTACTGGACTCCACACCTTTGCTGTCTCCTCCGTGTCACCACCCTGTGATCTACAGAACTGCCAGAGCTGTCCTCAGATGAGCTTTCTCCTCTCGGCTCTCTCCTCATCTAATCAGTGTGACTCTCTAGAGAAATTAGATATCTTGTTTCTAATCATCGCAAATAATTCTAGCTAACCTAAAATGAAAAGTATCTTGATCAGAAACATAAAAGAGAGATTCCCATATCCTTGGGCAGAGACTGTACCTAGGGACGTGATTCTGGAACTCAGGAGAGGGAAGCCATCTTAATTCCCTCTTGGCCTATTTTATCTTCTGCTACTTCCTCAAAACTTCCTTTACTGTTACTCTTTTAATCAGAATAAGACAAGAAGGAAAGCAAAAGATGCTGACTTAATCCTCTTTATAGCATGTGGGCTTATATTTCCTTCCATTCAAATTAAGTCTCTGTTTCTGTTTCTGCCTGTGTCTGTCTGTCTCTTTCCCTCTCCTATACCTCCAGGGAAGAACTTGGAATGACTCAGTTTTGATCTCATGTCTCTGATTAATCCAATCCACAGTGAGAAGTGTGAGGAGAACCGCATTATTTGAACTGCCTGATGGGACTCCCACGGTGAGTGGGAGGAAAGACACAGGACAGGATGTTCACCACGGTGTCACTACATGTGTATAAGAATCACTCTGCTGTCAGGTGGAGGAAAAGGAATAGTTCCACTCACCTGGAAAGGCTCCTCAAGGTGGTTCTAGAAGAAACACTATTCAGTTGTTCCACTTACTTAGGAAACAAGCTGATGTCTCATTCAGAATAAGAATCTTCATGCAGAGGACATCAAAAGAATTTGGGTCTCTGAGCTCCCTTTGACTTGGTGGTGTTTAATGTTTTAAAGGCTTTTGCCCAGGACATAGGAGGACGCCCATAAGAAGTCAGCCGGTGAGGCTCCTTTATATTCTGTTCCTTACTGCAGAGACCCAAGGACCGGGCTGTCTGCAATGCGCCACTCTCAGAAACTTAGACTCACTGTTTTTTGGTCATTCGGGGATCACTGTTTCATAATAAAAATTTCCCTCCATGTCTTTACAGTTAGCAATGCACCCTTATCACCCTGAGCTCTTTGGTTCCTCGCAGCAACATTTCCAAAGAGGAAAGATAGGAAAGGCTATTTGTTTTCTAATTTTACACATGAGTCTACTGAGACTCGGTGTCTCAAGGCAGGGCTGTACCATTTTGATTAGATGCCGGGTCTATTTATTCTCATTCCAAGGGTCTTGCTGTTGTACTACAATTTTATTTTACAAGAGCCCTCTTCAATGTCCCCTTTTCCTAGATTTTACTGACCATTCCTTCAGCTTTTCTTTATCACTTTAAATCTTGTTTTTTTTTTTTTT
>PVIC010022957.1:0-27298 GCA_004025085.1 Thryonomys swinderianus | reverse complement strand
ACTCTCCAGTTGATGGACATTTGGGTTGTTTCCAAGATTGAGCTATCACGAACTGAGCTGCTATGAACAAGGGTGTACATCTGTCTTTCCAATGTGAGTTTTTAAATTCTTTTGGGTATATTCCTAGCAGGGGGATAGCAGGGTCAAATGGGACCCGTAGTCCTAGTTTTCTGAGAAATCTCCACACAGATCTCCACAAAGGTTGCACAAGTTTGCAATCCCACCAACAGTGGAGAAGGGTTCCTTTCTCCCCACAGCCACGCCAGCATTTATCATTGGTTGATTTTGTGATCGCGGCCATTCTTTGTGGAGTGAGATGAAATCTCAGTGTTGTTTTCATTTGCATCTCTCGAATGACCAGTGATGTTGAACATTTCTTCATATGTTTCTTGGCTGCTTTGACTTCTTCCTCTGAGAAGTGTCTGTTCATTTCAGATGCCCATTTTTGAATTGGGTCTTTAAACTTGGTCCAACCCTGTGTCTTTTGTGTAGCTGCTCCTTAGAAAACTCTCTTTCTCTATGTAGAGTAGAATGACTGGTAGGCATTATGGAAGCCACTTTCAGAGAAATTTTTACTTTGCAGAGAAACCTTCCAGAGATTGTGTTAAGATACATAAGGAAAGCCTCAAGTCAGTGGGAGGCAGCTGAGAGAATAATGTGGGGAAGATTTTTCAAAGCACTTCACCTGCAACACATTTAAAAATCTTGATTTGAACTTGTGGACATTAAATATACTCTGTTCAAATTGAATTAGCCAGAAAAGAATGCACCACATACTCCAGCTGAATATTTTTGTCCATGTAATTTAACTCAGTTGTAAACCTTTTGGATAGTTTTGTGAACTATATGTATCTTCTTCAATGTAAATGTTTTTAAAAGTGCATCTGAGCACTCAAATAATAACTTGTTCCTGTGTGATGAGACAGTCATGCTATTTTGATCCTTGTAGTGTGTCATTTTATGGGTTTCTCTCTGGGGCCCTGCTCCTTTCCACAGAATGTCATTGACAACAGTATATCTCTCTCTAAAAACAGAAATGGCTATGGATAATATATTTACTTATTTCTTTTTTAAATGTTGGTACTTGTGTGAAGTCTGAGAGCAGAGCTGAGTCATAGACTGTGAGAGAATTTCTTTGGGCACTTTGCCAACTTCTCTCTATTGCTTTGAAGTGACATTTTAGGTAAATTCAGCTCGGCTTCCATTGAATTTTCAGGTGTTTTGCACTTTTCCATCCTTAACTGTTTTCCCATCTGTCGGGGTTGAATTCTTGAACTTTATTTTAGAAGTATCTTCTTAGAAAGATTAGTTCTGTGAGAAAAATAACCAGGAAACTCAACCTTCAGTGGGACCAGAAAGTCTGATATCCACTTCCCAGAAATCTTCTGACTATTCTGAACATGAAGAAAAAGACGGAAACACATTACTTATATCCTTGAGATATGTCTTTCTAGATCTCTTTCGCCACAGAGTAATTTTAGCTTGTAAGACGCCAAGGATATGGTTAGATACTTTTAATCATTCTTTTGCTCTTAGATTTAATGTCTTTCCCAGTCTAGTGTCCCAGTAGCAAGTTACTATTGCAAAACCAGCCGCACTCTTACTCGGGACAGATTCCCTTTGGTTTCCTGTATCAGATCGCTGAAGCAACCTGGTCACTATCAAAGCGTGATTAAACTGCTGCTGCACAACATGTGCCGTGTTTGTCTTTCTCCCTCCTCTCACCCCGTCTCCCGTCACATTCAGCTGTGCGTCTCTCCATGGTGCCCTTGCATTTCTCTGTGCTCCTTCTCACCCCAGTGCCCTTATTGTCTTTACAGCTTAGACTTCTCTTTGCCAGAAATGCTGTGGCCTTATTTCCCTGCCCACTCTCACCTCCCTTCTTTACGAAATATCTCCTATCACTGTGCTGCCAGTTTTTCAAAATCACTATGAATATGTAAGTTTCCCATTATGTATCTGGAAAGTAAAAGAAGGAAACAAGTTCTCTGGCTAATAATGAAAGCATAATTTAGCTGGAGCTTAACTTTCTGAGATCATTTCTTTTGACTGACCTATACAAGTGAAATAAACTTGTGTTTTTCCCAAAGCATGTGTTCATGATTGCATCTCTCATACTACCCTTTTGCACAATATTTGACGCATTCCTCAAGTCATATTCGTTTCCGATGTCTCTCTGGCCACCATCTCCACCACCTGTGACCCAGTCAGTCTCTACATCAGCCTTGGAGAGGTCATGTTCAGTCCATTCGGGACTAAATTCAAACCTGAACTGCCTGTTAACTTCATAACCTTGGAAAGAGTATGTCCATTTTCTGAGCCCTTGAGTTAAAGCAAATAATTTTAAAATAGATATTTTTTTTAATATGGTGACTAACTGCAGTCATCTACATACAACCTATCTAGTTTTAGCATAGTTTAGAGGATCTAATCATACTTTTCTTTTCAGTAACTCTTGTTTGATAATTACTGTCTTGCTTACATTGTTGCCATTTGAATCTAGCCCATCCATAGTTATTTATACATTCATTAAGGTCATTGCTTATTTTGGGGCCCATCAAATAATAACAACCAACCTAAATCAGAATATGATGCAAGATGTTGAAAATCTGATTTTTTGAGGATAAGTTAGATAGTCTAATGGATTTAACATATGCAAACAAATGGCAAACTGTGGCCCAGAAACTCGTCCCCTGGAGTACTAGTTTTCTGTTATACAAAGCTACAAGAAATTCTCTGAACTTGGGCAAATGTATTCGGCATAAAGAAAACCCAAGAACACAAAAATGTAAGATAATATTTAGAATATTGGAAGAAATGCAAAATAAATAGAAAATTGGAGCATTGACCACGGATGGCCTGTGCTCTAAGCATGTACATCCACACTGAGACACATGAGACAGGTTAAATAGCTTAAAAATTGAATTTCAAAATGAATTGCCTCCATTTCACAAAATAGTTTGAGATAGAAAATCTAGAGTGAATATAGTGATCAGGGATTCTTATGCTACTATTTGAACTCTATGTCTCTGTAAGTGTATGGAAGAGATAGACAGAGACAGGGGGGAGGAAGAAAGGAGGAAGAAAAGTGTTTGCAAAATATGCAAAAACGTGTTTTGCATATTTTTGATGGTGTGAAGTTTGACATTTTATTACATAGAAAAGCACTTTCTACAAAGTTATCTTCAGATTTGGAAAGGGCAAAAGGAGTACCTTCAATATTCTGTGGTAGTCAAAACCACTAAGGTGATTTGGGAATATTTTGTCTTCTATGTGCAAATTCCTTAGTAAACTTTACAATTAGACGAGTTCAATCATTGCCTCCTTTACACGAAAAAGATTAAAAGAAGGATAATCTTTGCAGTCTCATCGGTAACTTTGACAGTGACAGAGAAATATCTCAAAGCCATCTTGAAGTGATTTACCAAGTTAAAATGAACTTTGGCTCTAAGAATGAAAGAGAAGAAGACTATATTCATGAGGGGGAAGGGCAAAGTATAGCCAAAACAAATAGACCTTAGTTATTTGTAAAGGAAAATTTCTTAATTGTGTCAAAATATTATGCAAATAAAGAACACACTGTGTGATTTAAATAAAAATAACTTCCTTTCTCTACTATGACTTTCAAAGAGTTATGTGTTATCATCTCTTGTGACTAGGATGAAGCTACTCTTTGAGGGACTTTCAAATCTAATTTCCATTTTTAGAAGTCAGATGTTCTAAGTGTGTCTAATATTTGGTCAACTAATAACCAGTCACCAAACACTGAACCTAGGATAACCCTTCATCAAGTCCCATTTCTTGGAAAGGGATCCTAAACCTCAAAAAATAAATGTGAATCTGCTGTTATGATATTGGGTTTTTAAAAGTTACATGAAATTGGTTTTACCATTGGCTTTTGGATCAGATCTTGAAAGTATAGGCAACAAAGTAGAAATATAAAAATGGAATTGCATCAAAATAAAAGATTGAAAAGGAAGCTAAGTGGAAGGTTTGTATAACTGGTTTCACACCATTACAGTCAGCTGATTTGGAATGATTACATTACTCTTTTTTTATTTTTCATCAATACTTTCTAGCTCTATGACAATTTTTGTTACCATCCGTAAGTACTCACTTAGAGGCAGCCTTACTGGTCTCCAAAGGCACCAAAGACAGACGTTAGTTTTATGTTCTGGGGAGTCTGATTCTTAATAGAATGTGTATTCTGTTTGACTTGGTGACCTGAGCCCTTCTGTTAGTGTGTTTCAGTCAGTTTTGTGAGTTCTGGAATTGCACATCTCACAGGCTTGCAATGACTTCAAAGTTTACCTCTTGTCTCTTGGATTAATGATAACTTCTATTATAGCAAGAACAAGAACTCTGAGTGCTTACTGTGTACAAATTACTTTATATTCATGCTGCTTAGTAAAAGAGAATCCATAAACTCTATCTTATGTAGAAGAAAGTAAGGTATAGATATATGAGTAACTTTTCCAAACTTATTTGGCCAAAATTTGAACCCAGTTTTGTCTGATGTTAAAAGCTTATTATTCCTATGTTATTCTACTGTATAAAGGTGTATGCTCAGCAAATGGCATTTTTCTCAAAATGTCTAGTAGTCGAATTCATAGCTAAGGATGAATAGTGAGGTTGTACTTCACTATCAATTTGTTTCATTTCTACAGAAAGACTCTTAGTAGCCTGTTGATTTATAGTAGAATATGGCAATGACAAAATATACTTGTTCTCCTAAATTTGTGATAATGAATAAAAGGAAAACAAAAATATATTGAGTCTGGTTATTGATAGGATGTTTTTTAAATAAATTACAGATGTTTCTATTTTTTTCAGTAACTAAATTTCAGTTAACTAAAAGTTCACATCATATGGTCAGAAAGTTATATAGTATTTTGCTAAACTAGTATGGAAAATCATAAGGCAGCTTTGTCTGAGATGACTAATGGAATACTCTGTACTTTAGCTTGGTTTTCAAATAAAGGTAGATGTCATGTCATTGAAATTTCATGATACAGTGTGTCCTTTTCCATCTTATTTCTGAAGGGCAGCCACAAAGACAATTATAATCAACAGCCAAAGGAGCGGCTTCTGTTTTCTTACCTACCTCTTGCCTCTGGGCCTGTTCTGCCATGACGCTAAGGTTAAGTCTGTAATTTAAAAAGTCTCCACCATTGACTTAAGTGGAAAGAATCATTGTCTTAAGAAAATCAGTTCCAGATTTTTCAGCAATGCCTCTGTAAAATCCTGTTGCTTTCTCAATTCTTTATAAACTCTTTATCTTTTCTATTGACAAATTCTGTATATATGGGATACACTGTGGATTTTATGTGTATGTTAATATTTTAGTGGTGCTTGACAACTTACCATTATTTTCGTGGCTAAAAAAAACCTAGAAATTTATTCACTGACACTTGTGGAAGCCATGGATCTGACATTAAGGTATTGGTAAAGGGATCTCTGTATAGGCTACAGGCAAGAATACACTCCTGCCTCTGCTGGCTTCTGGAAGATGCCCGTTGTCTGTTGGCTTGTGTGTCTGTCTTGCTCTAATACCTGTATTTATCTTCACATTGCCTTCTCCTCTATGCTTGTTTAATTTCTTTAAGGGTATAGCAATGACATTTAGGTCAATAATAGTACAGGATAAATATCAGTATAGCTGGTTTAACCACATTTATTTTCTGTACAAAGGAACATTAATTCTTTCGTTATTGATAGGTTCTTGGAATTAGAGAAAGACAGAATATTTTTAGAGGCTACTTTTTAGTCTTCTACTGTGTGTGGATAGTTCTGTCTGTCCCCATGCACTCTTGGAAACAGATGTCTTATCTATGAGTTCCTCATTCATATCCACAGGTCCACATCCAAGCATTCAATCAACTACGGACTGAAAATGGATAATTTTCCATTCATGGTTGATTTGATCTGAGGGTGCAGAATCTGTGAATGTGGCAGGTCAATTTAAGGGACTAGATCATCTGTGGATTTGGGTATGCACATGTTGAATGTGGTGAGCGACTTGGAATCAATCCCCTATGATTACACAGGGGTGGCTTGTATTCCTCTTTATATTTCTGTGTAAGTAAAATAAAGCATATTTCATAAAAAAAGAAATTTGGATTTATCAAAGTCTATAAATTAATGTGGAAAAATAAAGATGCTTTTCTTTACATTTTAACTATATCCATTACTTTTTGTCATCTACACCATTCATATTTGTGTATATACATCATTCATTCCTTTAAAAATATCTATACAGCACTGATTACATGTTACATATCATTCTGTGTCCTAGGATACAACATTAAACAAAGTAGTGTCTCTCCCTTTGAGTGTCCAATAATTCAGAAAAGAAAATAATCATATCATCATTTCACTCACTTTCCAAGTATTATGGTTTTAAAACTAGGCAGTGGATTCTTTTTCAGTCCAGATGATGACTCTTTATATGGATGTGTTTAATTTCGATTTCAGAGAGAAGAAAACCAAAAGGCAAGCATAACAGGCAGCAGAAAGGAGAACTATGCCACAAACTACAGTAAAGTGATGATTTCTGAGCTCAGGATGTTGACGAGTGTGCTTACCACCACAGCTACACATGCTCATCACATGCAGGGATGTTCCTTGCATCTCCATATCCTTCCAAGAGCCCAACAGAGCAATATACGTTCTGTAACATTCAATAAATTCATGCTGAATTATGTTTACTTTTCCATGAAAGTTTTAGCAAACATCAAATGACAGAAGAGAATTCAGTGGACCTGGTACAAAAGAGTTGACCAATATATTTCTAAATGAATAGCCTATATGAAGTGGATAGTAATGATGCCAGAGATAGATTTCTCAACCAAGAGAATGAAGTAACTCTTGAAGTGTTAATATTTAAAAAATGATTATGGTTTTACAGCTTTGGGCCGACTGTCTTCTTTCAGAGGGATATGTTTGGTGGTGAATAATGCTGTTCCTAGAGACTCCACCTCTAATGACAGCTTGAAGACAGGAATCATTAGCTGCACGATTCTGTCCTGTTACCATGAGATCATTCTTTCTCAATGTGTGCTTTTTCATTTGGCTCTGCCAAAGGTTTTCATATCTAGAGTACCAGTATTTATGACTTTTCTAATTAAAATGTCAAAGAACCAACGTCTATGACATTTGTTGATTATCAAAGAACACAAAGGTTGCTTTTATCTACCTAAATACTTTATTTTAATCATAATGGGCTTGACGAGTAACTCCATTATTACTCTCTTCTCCAAATAATATCTGTGGATTTTCAGTTTTAGATTCTTTTAATGACTATTCAACAGCCTATTAGCTGTAATGTAAAGGGAAAGCTGTTAAAATTTTACTTTCCCCCATCTTTCTTTGGACTTCGACACCGAAATGAAAACATGATTTGGTGTCATTAATACATACACCTAAAACACTGGCAACACCTCCACAAATTCTCACTGTAAAATGACGTCCCACAGTTCTCAGCAATTATTTTTCTAGTACGTCTTTTTTGTATAAGAATAAAGTGGCTCGATGTGTGTAAGCTTGTAAGATCTTATTCCCTATGTCTACAAGGAAATCGCTTCACTAATCTCCTGAAGAATTACCAGAAGTAATCAAATATAGAGTAAATGTTTACATTTAAAATTTTTTATTATATCAATACACTTTGCCATTAATCCCCTTCAAAATACTTCCCTTTATTTTGAACACACTTACTCTGTCGTTCCTGTTACTTTCTAAAGCAGTTCTGGCAGTGAGTGTATCTATGTTTGATCAAAACTACAGTGAATGCTGGTGCCAAGTACCATTCAAAGGAAAGAGAAGCTCCAAAGACACTATGGTGTGTCCTAATATATTTTATTTATTGTATCTGGTATTGTGTAATTTACAGCTTTTTCTCAAAATTAAGTGATCATGAAACATAAGCATTTTCAGTCTGTTCAGTTTCCTGAGACAGATACAGCCACACAATTTAAGACAGGAGAGAGGACTTCCAGAACTGCTTCAGCAATGGCAATACCAGTGGGATATGTGTGTTCAAAGTGAGGGGAATATTTTGGTGGAGATTAAGACAACATTTTTTGCTCCAATATTTTTTTTTTTTGAGTAGGAAAATTTTATTGAGAGAGAAAGCTTCTGCCTGAAGAGAGACAGAAGGGGGGCCCGGAAAGTGGGTAACCCCCCTTGCTCCAATATTTTAAAAGACAAACTTTCACTGTATTTTTGATCATACAGTTCTTAAAATTCTAGCCTCCTTCAACCCCATTATTCATTCAGGAATAAAAAAAAAAACCTCTCTATCATCCCTAACTTTATTTTTTACTGCTGTCCTTTTTACTTCTCATTTCGGTGTCTTATACATATGGACACACACCAGGCTGCTTAGAAACACTGTTGCTAGTTTTGTCTATTTCTGGTTGCTAAGCAGAGTAATTTTCAGACTAGAATAAGACCTAACCTGTCTGTCTTCTGTATTTGTCCTCTAATAGTCCTAACTCAAATGGCAGAAGGGATAAAAAATTAGGCACCCACACATCTGCTCTAGAATATTAACTTCTTTCTTTGAATGAAACTTCGCAGATATGTAGGACACTTTCTATTTGTCTATGAGGATTTACAGTAATCATCTTATATTAAGTAATAATCTTATTATTAATCAAGACTTATGGGTCCTATTGTCAGTGATAACTGTAAAAATCCAAGATTACCAAATTGCTAATATGCTTCCACACATTCTCCATGTCTTCTTTATATAGTCTTATTTTCTATGTATTTGGCTTTGAAACGTGAAGAATTTTCTTCCCCCCAAGTGGTTAGACTTTCCACCTAGATTGATTATCTTTTACTACCTTCTCTGTACATGTATCTATATTCATCCAGGTGAGACTGTCAATTATCAATTATCTTAATAACTTACCTAGTTTGTGCTGATGCTATTGCCAGATCTTTCTAGCACGTAAGTGTCTTGGAGATATTAATCCAAATTAATCAAATTAAGTGTCTTGAAATAATCAAAATAAGTGTCTTGAAGATATTAATTTCTTGCTCACTCTGATTCTTGCCTTTGACAAAAAGCCTCTTGTTCAATAATTAAATTCAATGACAACCTCACCAAACAAGTTTTGGCAAGAAGCCAGCGGTGCCGTAGGGTAGAAACTGGCTGTCGTTATCCAATAAGCAGGACTGAAAAATAACTTTTAGCTGGAGTTTGTTTGCCAAGTGGAAATGCACATTATTATCCAGAGTCACTTGAATCCATAAGCTCTTTCATTCATATTTAGCTTTCTAGATTGCAGTTCTAAGTTATCTACTAGGGGTTGATTTGGATATAACATATCCCTTATTTCTTCTGGAACCACTATTTTCTGTAGAGGGAGATATAAAATTACCCCCACCCCATTTTTTCTTAGAATAGTGCAGAGGTGTTATTTTGAAATAAAGAAAAAAATAAGAGCACCACTTTGTTCTTGGGAGTATTACTTCATGCTCCTGGAAAAATTCTTTGTAGAGATTTTTCATGCTGCAGATTCCTCTTCCATCGTTCTGAATAAATAACTCACACAAAAACTCAACCTGAAAAATTAAGTATAAAATGAATCGGTGGGAGACGCCTTGACTAGAGCCACTGTGGAGCTAGCTGTTCGTGTCTTCTGTTGTTAAGATAGAGACACTGTCAACCTGTGTAAAAAGAAATAAACTTTTACACTGCTGAGATCCTTGAGATCGTTACTGTAGAAAAATGTACTAAAATGATTACTAAAACTTTTGTAGTAATTATATCTCTTGGAATTAATTTGTAGCAAAAACAACATGAAATCATAAGTATGCAAGACTACAAATGCTCATATTGTTATAAAAATGACAAAAAAATCAGGAACAAAACAGTAATAATTTCATCAAGTGACAGCATATCCACACTATGACAAACTACATAACCACTGCAAATTATGGTGACATACTTTGAACCATGTAATATTTTATATATAATTCCCTTTATCATTACTATATATTAGTTATTCAGAATATTATCTCTGTATTATTTTTGATTTTATAGAACACACTTTGGTCATGTAAATTTCCAAATGCCCCCATTTACCCTCCCTCTAATCCTCTTGCTAATTACCCTTGATAGCTACTGGGAACTGATTTGACTACTCACTTTTGATATTAAGCATTTGGAGCACTTTATATATTCTTTATATTAATGCTGTCTCAGAGAAACTGAGAGCTGAATGGAAAGCATTTTCTCTAATTCTAGAGGCTATCATTTCATTGCATCAATTGTTTCCCTTGTGCAGGTTTTTAACCTGTTATCATTCCTAACAATCATTTTCTGAGCTATTAGAGACCTGACAGGAAGTCTTTTTCCATGCGCATGACTTTAAGTTTCCAATAAATTTCTTACAACAACTTAAAAAGTTGTCAGGGTCTTATAGTTAGATATGCGGTATATTTTGAATTGATCATTGTGCTGGGTAAGAAGCAAGGATCTAGTTTCAATCTTGTACATGTGAAAAACAAATTTACCAGGACTGCTTCTTAAAGAGTTGTCTTTTAACTAACATGTATTTTGCGGACCTTTTTTGAGATCCATGTAACTGTAGCAGTATGGGTTTATTCTATTTTCTTTTTACTTATGTGTCTTTTTGGATGAAAATATTGTGCTGTTTTTGTCACTATAGCTATGGGGTATATTTTGAAATTGAGTATTATGATTTCTCTGGCCTTGTTTTTGTTTAGGATTTCTTTGGCTATTCAGATTTTTTTTAATTTCCCATGAATTTTTAATATTTTTCTAGTTCCATGAAGAATTTTATGGGTATTTTGATGAGAATTGGATTAGATATGTACATTGTTTTTAATAATATATCCATTTTAAGTGTCAATCCATGAACATGGAAACATGATTTCTGTATGTTAATTTTGTATTCTCTTACTTTCTTTTATGAATTTGTTTACTGGCTTTCAATTTTTTGTGGTGGAGTCTTTAGGGCTTATAGGAATAAACAGGAATTATTTGACCTGTTTCTTTACTATTTGTGTCCCATTTATTTTTTTCTCTCCACTAATTGCTCTGGATAAAATTTTTGCATACGAATGGTAGGAGGGGAACTTCTTGTCTCATTTCTGACAGTAGAGGAACTATTTTCGGTTTCTCCCCACTCGGGATGACGTTGCTTATCAGTTTGTCATAGACAGCCCTTATTATTTGGAGGTAAAATTCTATTACTCGTTTCCTCAGGGCTTTTACTATAACGTGAGCTCAAACTTTGGCAAAGGGCTTTTTCTCTGTCCATTGAGAGGATCGTGTGCTTTTCAATCCTGATTTTTTTAATGTAATGTATGGTGTTTATTGCCTTACATTTGCCATCCTTGTATTGCTAAACAAACAACTTTATCATTTTCTGTTTTTCAGTGTTCTACAAAATCTACTTTGTGAACATTTTTGAAGAGTATGTTTTAGCTGTATGTCATAAAGGATATTGGTCTATAGTGTTATATTTTTTGTTATGAATTTACCTGGCTTTGGTATCATAATGATACTGGTTTTATAGAATAAATTAGAAAGTTTTTCTTCCCTGTCTATTTCATAGAATAAATTGAAGAACATAAATGTCAACTGTTCTTTAAAAATATTGTATTTTATAAATACATAAATTTTTAAAACTTTTTTTGTAAATTTAAACTTTACAAATTTATATTTACATTTATATAGAAAATGTTTATGAATTTATAGTACATTTATAAAATTATAATTTTTTTTTTTTTTTGCTTTTTTTGGAGACAGGGTCTCGCTTTGTAGTTCACGCTGGCCCTGAGCTCACTATGGTGCCCAGGCAAGCCGCCGTGAACTCAGCAATCCTCCCGTCTCTGCCTCCCGAGTGCTGGGATTACAGGCGTGAGCCACCACGCCCAGCATTATATGTGGTAACCGGGGATCGAACTCAGGTCCTTGCGCTTGCAAGGCAGGCGCTGGAACCACTGAGCTAACCCTCCGGCCCTATAAAATTATAATTTTATAGATTTTTTATATATATGTATATATATGAGGTTTTTCCTTAATGTGAAACTGACCTGTTGTTTCCTAAAGCTATGTCTTCTGCCTAAACATGTGCTTGTAAACTATTTTAATTCATGGTCTTGCTGTAGGGGAGCCAGGCCTAGCTGAAACATGAGTTCATGTTCTGTAAAATCTAAGAATGAATTTTAGGAACAATGGAGGTTAGATTAGGAAAATTTGGTGGGGGGAGAAAGCTGCTGCCTAAGACAGACAGAAGGGGGAACCCAGAGGCGGATAACCCATCTTCCTCATTTTTTAGAGGTGTTTTATGTAACAAAGCCCTGAGGTGAGGGGGCTCAAAGTGGGGGCTTCCAATAAGATTTAAAAAGGTGGAGAGACTGCACTCAGCCAATGGGTAAAGTGGGGGCTACCGACAGGATTTAAAAGAAATGGGCAAACCATAGTGAACCAATAGAATTATAGTGACTATAGTTGCTTAAGCAGTACTAATCAAATGGGGTTGAACGAGGAATCAAGTCACATAGCAAATGAATAGCATTTTTAGTCAGGACACTTTATTCAGATGGGTTAAATCCTGGCCCTCTACTCTGGGGAACCTGTGGTCACTGTGTTCCTAGGGAGGGGTGGATCTTGACCCTCCATCTCAGGAGGAGAGTGAGGCCTGTCAGTCTCAGGCACTGCTTTCTGGGAGGGGTAGTTTTTCACTGATGGCGCTGACCTTTGGTAAGGGTCTCTTCTTGCAAGCTTTTTGAGGGCCAGTCCTATCTGTCTACCTACCACATATCTAACTAGCTTTCCTACCTATAGTAGTCTCACACCTTGTGTACATGGGGCAATATACTCACTAAATGTAGGCATTGCTCTCATATCGTGTGTCTTTCTTGGTGTGTGCCGTCCGATCCTGCTTCCTCTAATCTGTTCAGTATGACAAGAAAACGACCTTTGCAGATTGTGGTGCCAAACCCCCAAGACACCTGACTTCTCTCTGAAACTGGCCAATAGGAATAACAGGCACAACATGGTAGAGTGACCAAAAACAAAAGCCAGGATATCATTTCCGCTGTTTTGTTTTTCTGCTAATACAGCATCTCGCTGGGTGTCTCTGCTATCAGGCTTGTTGAGTTTCAGATTCCACTGAGTAATTTTAGCTCTAGACTCACATACCATCTTACCACCTTTAATTCTCAGATCTTAAGGGTGTTGGTGACTTCCTTCTTTTGTTAATCATTTCTAGGTAGCTTCGGTCTCTCATTACTTATATAAGTAATCTGTTGCAAGAAGTATCCTCCATTGTAATTGCTTTCCCATGTGGACCCTGGTATAAAAGGTTGCTCATCAGTTATGTCTTTTGATATATGATCTGCTAATGAGGAAAAGTGAGACTTGATTTCTAATGATTTTTAAAATTTTTAAAAATCTATGGTTGAAATCAACTGTGAGCAAAAATATTAGTTTTTTCTTTCTTAAAACTTTTTCACAAACTCAAAATTAAAGTATTATTCCTTATACAGGTATAGTGAGGATTTGGAAAAGTTATTTTTCCATGACTCTAACTAAATAAGTAGCACATCTCCTCCCTGCTTGCTCTGCAGTGAATGCTACACTGGCTATGACAGTACAGATGACATAAAGGTGAGCACTTGTCCAGTGGTGGGAGAGTCAAAGCTGTCCAGCAGAGCCCAATGTAGGCAAGACCTCAGTACTCCTTGCCTGCCCTTGGAGATCTGTGAGGAGTGCTTTTCTGAGTCGGAGCCTGCAATTCTGCCTGCTTACCATCCTGGCCCTCAACTCCCCCTTTCTCCAGTAGAACCTGCCAGATCATTCTGATTAACCAGCCCATGAGATTTCTTTCCCCATCTCATTTATTTATTTCCCCACTTCATTCTTGCAGTCTTTGAACTTCACACTGTAACTGTGTTATTTGGTGAAAATCTTTAGGCTTGGGGCTGGATATTTAGCTCAGTGGTTCCAGCGCCTGTCTCACAAACGAAAGGTCCTGAGTTTGATCCCCAGTAACCACATACAATGCTGGGCGTGGTGACTCACGCCCACCAGCTATCAATACCACATACCACAGTGCCCGGCGTGGTGGCTCACACCTGTAATCCCAGCACTCGGGAGGCAGAGACAGGAGGACTGCCGAGTTCCAGGCTTGCCTGGGCTCCATAGTGAGCTCAGGGCCAGCCTGAACCACAAAGTGAGACCCTGTCTCAAAAAAAAACCAAACCAAACCAAAACAAAAATCTTTAGCCTTGAGATATATCATCTCTCTCTGTACACAGTTTACACCCACTTCATATTATTGTCTTTCCTTTAGATACAAGAGCCATGAAGAAAAATACTATTTAGCTACACTGAAAAGGTAGCATTATTTAAAGGTTAATACTTCAGGCATTGAAGATTTGAATCCCTATTTGGCCATTTAATTAATTATGAGAGCTAGAAAAAGTTACTTAGCATCACAACATCTTCCTTAAATAATTTATGTAAAAAGATTAAAAATCCACAGCATCAAATATGCCCCTGTGAAGACTGAATAAAGTGATATATAAATAATGCGGCAGAGCGCCTGTAACAGTGGAATGCAGTGAACACTTTGCACTTGTAACGTGATGCTAATTGTGTTGCTGATGGTGCACGTTAGCAAAGTATAAATGATAAATCTTATTTAAACAGTAGATAAAACATGTATTTCAAGTTCTCTGTAGTATTGGCACATTTATAAGCTTACTTATGAATGTGAGTTTCTATAAAATTGTCTAATTTGTGGAACAAGATCTACAAAACAGGATATTTCTAGAATAATCTTTATAGTCAAGTAAGATCCTATTTTATCCTGTTTTATTTTTAAGTTAATAGGAATCTGCTGAGGGAACTGGAAAACAATAACAGCCATTCTGGTGCTGCCTGAAAGGTTCTTCAAACTGTCTCAGGATGCCGCACAGACATCCCCCTGTCTACTTGCAGCTTTCTTCTGGGCAGAACACAGTGCAGGACATAGTCAATCAGGAGGAGCCTCTTGTCTAAGGTGCTTTATAGGAGAAGAGAAAAGCATGGGCATATATTTCTATTCATTTATTTCTCTATTATTTTCCTCTCTACTTTGGACTCCTTGGCTTTTTCATCTGCTATACCCTATCTTCTATCCCCAGCACTACCTTTCCTGTCTATTAATTCCTTTCACCTTGTAGAACTCAGCTCAAATGTCATTTCCTCACGGAAGGCCTCTCTCATCTGCACTAATTCGTCTGTTACACATTCTCAGAGCCATGTTGCTCCCTTTGTTTTCATCGATCACAATGTGACCGAATAAATGAATTGAGTACTAAATTGTTTCAGTACCTCTGTTAATTGCTAGAATGTAAGTTCTTAGAGGGAAGAGTTTGGGTCTAACTCATTCACCACTTTTCTCCAGTGCCCACTGAATATCTGTGCACATAAACTTTTTCATGGCTTAAAAATTTTTAATTCAATGTGTATTTGGAAATTTGATTTTTCAAGAAACAATACTTTGCAGTCTTTCATTAGATAATCATCAAGAGAGTTTTGAAAATTTAAGAAGCTACAAATTATACAGCAGTCAGAATCTGTTTGTCTGCTTTTCAAGCCTTGGTTTGAAATTTTCCTGTCCAACATAATCAGTTTGCAAAGATTCATCCTACCATGAACAAAAGGTCATTGTAAACATCCTTCCCTCTGTCTCTTCATGGCAGATTAATAATTTCATTTTAAGGACTAGCACTTAGTAATTTCTTTCACAATTATTATAGCCAGCCTGTAATTCAGAGCAAGATTATGGGGAGACAAAAATCTACAAACTGAATGTGATCTTTCTTTGATGAAATTTATAGCCGAAAATCACAGAGATCTACATGGGATCACTATGAATATTAATGGTGAGGGTGTTCTGAACTGTTTTCACTTTCTAATATTGTCCTATTTCACTAAAAGTGAAAAATGTTTCTTAAGTAATTATCAGAGGAATTCAGGGAAAGGCAGCATGTTGGAAGTGTACTAGTGCTATTCCACAGGCCAATAATTTTCCCTAATCTGAAGGGGATTTGCCAAATTCTATTAGGATTAGTTGCTGTAATCATACAGGAAGAGGAGCTGGAGTAACGATGTGTTGCATAATGTTATCAGGAAAGCACATGTAAAAGTAACGCCACCACGAATGTAAAGTCGCTTTATTTCCCAAGAAGAATTTATAAACTGGATTTTTCTTCCAGTAAATTTTCTGCCACAGCAGTGGTAATTTGAGAGGATGGGACAGCTCCCCAGGATTTCTTAATATTAAATAAAACAAAACTCCAAACCCTCAAAGATTGTTTTGCCATCTGTGCTTAAGTAATAAATATCTCACTTGGTCATTTTCTAGCATTTCAGTAAGAAAAATAAGTTCTGTCATTTCATTGTTTATCTTGATATCTGTAAAGGAATTGAAAAGATACTGATGATCATATTTTCTTTCCTTGATATTTCAAATTACGACCTTTCATCATTGTTAGAATTCTTATAATATTGTTTGTGGGGGACACTACATTGGTTGTTTTGGAGTTGGTATTCTAACAAAATTTTGAGTCTGTCGTAATCTTAACCAGTCAATTATTGATTGCATGAATGATATGATTTGTTTTATACCACTGAGCCAATGGGTTGAATGAATTTACACATGAAGTGGAATCTGCAGTAATGATAATACTTTGTCTTTAGCATAAGGATCACTGGACTTAACAGAGATACTCTCTCATATCTTATTCATCTTTCCAAATTGGGCAACAGATTCAGAACAATGGAAGTTAAAGTAGCACCTGGACTATGTGGCTCAAATGTACGACTACAAGAATTCTTTTTTTTTTTTTTTTTGAGACAGGGTCTCGCTTTGTAGTTCAGGCTGGCTCTGAGCTCACTATGGAGCCCAGGCAAGCCTCGAACTCAGCAATCCTCCTGTCTCTGCCTCCCGAGTGCTGGGATTACAAGCGTGAGCCACCACGCCCGGCCTACAAGAATTCTTTTATCTTATTCTCATTCTAAACTTTATGATAAGCTACTCAAGTGTGGCTGTTTTAAAACAGGGACATTCATTCCTTTTACATCCTTCCATTCAAAAAGTGAAACCTAATTCCCTGTTCTAGAGTGTGGGTAGATTTGATGCTTTGCTTCTAAGTA
The DNA here is from genome assembly GCA_004025085.1 of Thryonomys swinderianus. Classification (NCBI taxonomy): domain Eukaryota; kingdom Metazoa; phylum Chordata; class Mammalia; order Rodentia; family Thryonomyidae; genus Thryonomys; species Thryonomys swinderianus. The sequence continues at coordinate 10,107 of PVIC010022957.1, read as the reverse complement.
GGAAAACATGGCTAAAGGTATATATAATTATGACATTTGATATTTAGTCATAAAAGGCATTGGGGTTTCTCCTTTGCGTTTTATATTTTATCATGCAGAATTAGAGAAGCCAACTGTCATATCCTTAGGAAACTCAGCTGCTTATGTGGTGTGTGGAGGAACACAGGCTTCTGCAACAGCTATGTGAGGTCTTGCTCCTCATTAGGAATCTATGTGTAGTTTTATTGAACTAATCATAGTCAAGTGATATAGGTGGAATCTACCCTCCACAGACCAAACTTGAAATTCACTGTAGCTTCTAACGGAAGCTCCAGGACTCAGAATTGCTGGTTGGTCATGTTCCTTAAGGGCGTACACCCTAATTCAGATTGCCATCTTCTCTAGGGCCTGGGCAGAAGGGGTCTGGTGCCTCTGCTAAGGTCCTCTTCCCAAGGGATGGCGAAGAAAACCTTTTCCCCACTCAGGCCTACTGCTCAGTACTTTTCCACTCTATACCCTCCCCTTCAGCCTTCCTCTAACCCCAAGGTTCATAAAACTGCTTCAGCCCTTTGTTTGGGGTTTCCTCAACAATGACAGAAACCCATATCTATGCTGATCCTCCTGACCGGTGACCAGTGTGCCATTCCATGGAGGGAAACAGAACAGAGGGAGGCAGTGTTTCCTCTCAATTTAACCTCTTTTTTATCTCATCTTTGTAAGCAAGCTGCTGCAGTTTTGATTTACTGAAGTAGCTGGCTACTCTAACACCTGCCAGTGGAGCAATATTTCTCTCAATTCAGCTGACCACCAGCAAACCTTTCCAAGTCAAGCCTGAGAACAAATAAAAACATAACCAACATTATAAGTCTAATCTCACAAGAAATTATTATTATTATTTTTTTTTTGAGACAGGGTCTCACTTTGTAGTTCAGGCTGGCTCTGAGCTCACTATGTAGCCTAGGCAAGCTTCAAACTCAGCAATCCTCCTGTCTCTGCCTCCTGAGTGCTGGGATTACAGGCGTGACCCACCATGCCTGGCACTGTGGTATGTGGTATTGATTGCTGGTGGGCATGAGTCTCCACGCCCAGCATTGTATGTGGTTACTGGGGATCGAACTCAAGACCTTGGGCTTGCGAGGCAGGCGCTGAAACCACTGAGCTAACCCTCTGGTCCATGAGAAATTATTCTTTTAAGCCAAGTTCAGGTTCTGGAACCTAAACGTTGTAAATCATAATATTTTTTTTTGTTATTGTTTTAAGCTCCTACACGGTAGGGTAATTTGTCACACAACAATGTATAACTAATATACCAAAAAAGAGCCATGGAACAACTGACTTTAGACACTTCAACCTAAGAAGAAATAATGTAACTCAAATACTAAGAGCCAACTTCTTGATGAAGCAGGAGATGTGAGGAAAATAACAAGTGTCTTAACCGAAGGAGGTAGCATATATTTACTCTTGCTCTGCACCTATGAAGTTTCTATAAAACAAGCAGAAAGAGAATGTAGGATGAGGCAAAAGCATATATCCAGAATAGTGACGCTGATGCACCTCACCTACTTTTTAGAAGCCCAGAATGTTCAGTACATTCTACTTCTTGGCAAGAAGAATGCAAAGAGGGAGAGGAAAACCAAATTATATATTATCAAGGTGTCTTTTCAGTCCTGCTCTCAGAAAAGTCACACAGCTTCCAGTGGGATTGAGCAAAGGAGGAGTCACCCCCAAATAGTAAAGGTGGGGTTCTACAGAAGTCATGATCTTCCACCTTGGGAAAGATTTGCATATCATGAGATCACCCCATGTCACTATGTGTCTTGGTTTATTCTATCTGATATAATGTATTACTCTTAACTCGGTGACTTACCAGCAGCAAACATTTATTTCTTACAGTAGGGGAAGCTGGGAAATTCAAGATAAGGCCCTTATAGAGCCAGGGTCTGTTGAGGCCCATTATCTCATAGATGACACTTACTTGCCTTGTCCTTACTTGGTGGTGGTGGGGGGACAAGTTAGCTCCCCTGGATCTCTTCTGTAAATCCTTCATTTTTTAAAACTGAATTCTTTATTGGTACATTTTATATGCACATCATGATCATACTCAACATTGGGAATTTGTACAACTCAGCTACATGTCATGACCTAATCACTTCCCAAGGATAATCTCTGCTATCACATTGTGGATTAGCTTTCAGTGTTTTGACTTGGGGGAACACAAATATTTAGGTCATAGCAGTATAATACTTCAACACCAATAATTATGATTCATAGTAAGGGAATAAAAAATGATAAATTCATTGCTGTAAATTGGTAGACCTTACACTTAATGCCAATTCATCTGTGGTTGATTCATTGTTTCCTTTTATTAAGACACTACTATAATAGTAATTAGCTTGAAGGAAAAATGAAAATGTGAATTTCATAATCATAACATTAAGTTTACATTCTTAAGATTTCAAGTGTCATAACACCAAGCTGAATGATTTATTCATTATATTCATTTAATAAAAACACTTATCTAGAGACTGCTAAGTGCTGGAATATATGCTAGACATTACCTCTGCAACTGAAAAGCTTACAGCGTAGTGAGGAAAACAAATAATCAAATAGTTATAATAAGTAAATGTAAAATTGTATTTGCATTATTAAAACCCTAAGAAGGAAAGTTGTATTGATTTTTAACTTAAAAATTTAAACAATGTAACTTTTTTTTGGAAATGCGATCTTTGAAATTATAGCATTTATATGACTTTTCATAAAAGAAAAGAATATTCCCTGGCAGGAGAGAAACTAGTTAGAATGGCTTGTCTTGTTTAGGGAGAGGATCTGAATAATTTCTCTCAAATTACTAAGTGATTGATTTTGGAGACAGATCCTAACTCCAGTGAAAGTATGCACAGTGAGCATGCTTCAATCAATACTGACAATTACCTTTTGCATTATAAACCTCTCTTCAGTTGTAACAGGAAAGGAAATGGAGTTTGAATGTACAGAAGTTTCTGCTTGAGGTATTTTATTTTATTTTTCTTAAAAACTTACTGGCCAGTGTGTTTTATGTTAAATTTATAATGTAAAAAAATTATGGTCCAAATTTATAATGGGAAATACCACAGATGCACATCTGACCTGCCTACAATAGGCATAAACGATCAGATAAGAGGGTGAGAGAACTGTTAAAGCAGGAGAAATGACTTCAAGTTTCACATTTCACATTGTGCCCCTGAGATGACTGGAAAACATAATGTTAGCCTCGGAAAGGTTGAGAACAGGAATATCTGACTCATCCATTCACAGGCAGAAGACTAACAAGAATTTCTGCTTCAACCTAAGAGAGATAAGGTACCAGGTACTGGAAATGTTGACCTGAAGTACATTAAATTCAAAAGTAACTAGAGAAGATTGTATCTGTAGAGGGCTCTGTGATTTCCAAAAGCACCATCTGGGGTTGATATTTAGCACAGTTGTAACATAGCAATAAATAGATAGTCATTAAGTAGAGCAGCAACTCAGAGAATACCTCACTTAGATATGTGCTGGTCCTTCAGATAAATTGCCTTTGTTGTTTCTTTAATTGATTGAATGTCCTTTTAGCACAATTCTAATGTACTAATACTCAGAAATGTTGCTGACTGAGTGAGTCAGATCACATTTCCTTACGAGAGGCTAAAATAATACAGAAGCCTTTTATAATCTCAACTTGGAGGATTTTTGGGGGGACCTATGAATTTTATGAACTTGATCAAATTTATATCTTTATCTTACCTTCTTTTTCTCTAAAGTGGAGTTAAAAATACTTGACCCTGTGTGTTAGAAATGCACATAGGGGAATTTCTAAAGCTAGAGTTATTGAATTTTCTAAATCTTAAATGTACTGCAGATGTTATAATATTTTTATGCTGTTGATATTCCTTACTGGTTCCTACTAAGAAATAAACAAGCTATGGGATTGAGCCCATCTGAAAATAATGCTAGAAGTGACAAACTTAATGTATGACCCTTTACCTTGGTTTGGTTTCCCCAATTTTTCCAGCATGTCCTGGATTTTAACAGTGAGATTCTACCCCCCCCACACACACACACACACACTCATGCGGCACTGGGGAGAGAATGCTCAGTGAACTACAAAATGAAACCCTGTCTCAAAAACCAAACAAACAAACAAAATCCAGAACACTAAATAAAAATTCAGTCACATTCATTTGTGACTCTCCAGCATCTAAATACTGACTGGAGACATCAAAGGGTATCAGACAAATTGAAATAGAGTGCTTAAATACCTTAACAGGACTAAAGTCAATTTTTTTTATGATATACAAATCCATAATAAAATTTTAATTTCAATCTCATTTAAGGGCTGGGGATTTAGCTCAGTATTTCCAGCGACTGCCTGGCAAGAGCATGGGCCCGAATTTGATCCCAAGCAACCACATACAACATGGCCAGGCTTGGTAACTCACGCCCACCAGCAGTCAGCACCACACACCACAGTGCCAGGCATGGTGGCTCACATCTCCCAGCACTTGGGAGAAGGAGGCAGGAGGATTGCTGTGAGTTTGAAGTTATCCTGGGCTACATAGCAAGCTCAGGGCCAGCCTGAACTATGAAGTGAGATCCTGTCTCAAAAAAATTAAATACAAAAAATAAAATATATCTCTAATTCAGTGAGGTTTAAATACTATGAAATGTGAATTATTTTTATAAACTCTAAAATATAATAAAATTTATGTTTGAAAAAGACGATGTTAATGTTTAATATTGTTCACATTTCAATGTGTCTTCCTGTTCTCCTGGATATTAAATTTATTCCTGTAAGAATTTATGCTATTCTGTCATGCACATAAATGACTACAGGGAAATTTGAAACAGATCTTCCTTGCCATGGATACAGCAATTTATATATTATTAGTATTATCATTTCTAAATATATTAAGAAATTAAGTCCAGATTATTTCCTGAGACTTTGCTCAAGGCTAATCTCCATTAATATTGTGTTATAGTTGGAACCCAGTGAAACTGTAATAAATTATAAACTTATTGCTAAAGGATTGTATTTATATTACAAAAGGACTTACAATTGTCATATGTCCTGTATTTCCAGAAAATATTGCTGAAACATTTTCATGGTCAAGGCTTTTTACAGCAGTTCCTTTTTAGTTTTTCTTGGTTTGAATAGTATGTATTATGGATTCAGAGAAGTATGTCTAATTATAAAAGACAACCTTTGGCTTTGGAAACAGGACAATGTAGATAAGTTGCTTTTTAATTATTCTTCTGATATAATAATACGGAACGAGTGGCTATTCCGTTTCTTCTGCAAAATTCAAATGTGTGAAGTCTCCAGTAACTAAATTCTCTTTTTATGATGCTCTAAAATAAGGTTCTGTGCAGAGATGACTCCAGATCCGAACCTACCCTTTGCTCTAGGAACATCACGCAAGCTTCTTTTTGAGAAACTTAAGTGAGACCACAGTATTTGGAGTCATCATCATTGCGACTGAAGTACACCGGGTGTTCTGAGTTGAGGCCTCTGAAGAAGACAAGGACAGGACTCCCTGGGAGGGCATGGGACGGACGCTTGACAGCTTTAAATGGGGGCACAAAAACTACACCAGAGGGTAGTAGAAATGATGAAACAAAGACAAACACAGAGGTGGTCAGTGAAAACTAAGATCAGCTGCCCTTCTGTGGCACAGTGTTAGGGAACAAAGACTAATATATTCATTATTAAATTTCCTTACTTTTATTCAGTAAGTGCATGTTTAGTTTAGTACTTGCTTGTGTCGGATAGGCACAGATATGATAGTATTGATTGTAATGTGTCTGATTTCAAAAAACGTGCAGTGGAGGAAGCACTAACAGATGAACAGTAAATAAAAATGCCAAGCAACAAAAATATTGGATAATGATGTACATAAAACAAATAATTAAAATAAGCAATATTGTAATCAGTATCGGAACATGTACATTGGCTTTCAGGTTGGGAGAAAATTACTATGGTAGGTGACACTGAGCTGTGATCCGATAAGTAGAAGCTGGCCAGGAAAAACTGGGACACGATACCTTTAACATCAGAGAACATGGCTAAAACAATGGGAGCAGCCATGGAACTGGAAGAGAGGAACTAAGTGGAGAGTAAGAGAGAAGGGGTTAAAGATAGGAAAATGGAACAAATAATGCAGTGTTATGTCAGCTAAGGAAAGGAAATTTATATACATTGTGGGCCTATGGCTAAGACCTAAGCAATATACATAAAAATATACACCATGTTTTTAAGATCAACTTTTAGGTTATTTTAGAACGTGTTGAGAGTATACAGTGGGTAAGAAGTGTACAGCACTTGAAATCTGGCTTGCTTGAAGTAGGGTGCTGTCTGTTTACATGCATGTGGTCCAGATGAGCAGGGAGCTGAATATCAACCCAGGTTCCTCTTTGTTCTAGTTGCAAAGCTTTTATCCCACTAGAGGCAGTGGGGTGCCTGATACTGACAGCGATGGAAAGGCTGTATGAGGCCTTCTCTTGGGTCCAGACAAGGCAGCTCTACCATCCCTTATAGGTAAGATCTCAGACTGGTATAGACGGGTAGTTCCCCGCGTAATCTGTTTTGTCCCTGAGTATTCCTGTGGATACCCAGTGGCACAGACAATCTTTCAGGAGCAGATGGAGCAGGAGTAGATGTAAATCTTGTGAATGAGCACTTTAAGATTTAAAACAAAAACAAGACTCAGTGGTGCTTGGAACTATTAAAGGGCCAATCATTTCTAACTACAAAAAAGTAATAGAGAGTCCATCTGACCCAGAAAATTCCCCTTATACATTTTCCCTTATACACAGTCCAAAAGAGTTGAAGACAACACATTACAGCAATACATGCATACCAGTATTTATAGCAGAACAATTTATCATAGGTAAATCCTAGAAGTAGCCTGATACCCATCAACAAATGAATGGTTAAAGAAAATGTGATATCTATCCATGATGGAATACTACTTTACTATAAAGAAGCATAAGTTGGAGACAGTTTTAGAAAAATGCGTGCACCTGAAAAATACAATGTTAAATGAAAAAAATCAGACACAAAATCTTAAATACCATATGGTATCCCTTATATGAGTGAGGTAATATACAAAATAAAGAACAAAGTAAAGATACGGGAGAAAGGAAAGGGGAACTATATTTTGCAAACAGGATGGGGCCCAGGAAACTGAGGGTGAGGGAAGAGAGAGAGAAGGAGGTAAAATATTTAAAATGTGTCATGTCAATTTACCAAATATCCACAGTGAAAGTAAATAGTATGTGTTGTGAACACGAACTAAAAAAAAAGTGGTTATGATGAAAAGGGAGGCAGAGGGTTTAGAAATGGGGGGAAGGAGAGAGTGGTTGTGGGAGGAAAAGAAACTAAAAAGAATCAAGATGTGTACATGTACCTTCCTCTGAGGTGAACATAAATACATTGCAAATATGCAATAATAAAATAAATCTTAAAATGGTCCTTACCAAAAAGATTTTAAAAGAATTATGCCATTTAACTTGCATTCTGTTTGTATTTTTATTCAACAAAAACTTATTTGTACTCATATATTCATGAGTCTTACCTATCCATAGAGTAATTTCCACTAGTAACCTTAAAAATGAGCAGTGTTCATAGTCTCTCTAGGACTGGTAAAATCCAGAAAGAGGAAAAAGAAGAAAGTATGGAGTGGTATAAGGACCTGTGATTTGGATGCTCTGTATAAGGGGCCTTGCAAAGGCGGAAAGCTGCCCACAGGGCCAAAGCACTTTGTTCTAGTACTTTCATTTCCAGACTCTAAGGAAGGCAGAATGGCCTAGATGCTGTTAATAGTGATTAAACATTAGCAGGTGAAAGTGAAGAGGCTTTTATTTTGAATACTCTACAGATGTGTTCTCCTTGGTACAGATGAAAGATAATTTGTGTGTGTGTGTGGCATGAGATTGTTTTGTTCTATATCTCTGCATGAGATATTTCCTGATTTCCCTTCCACAGCATTAAGTGTATATTACTGAGAAGAAGCCTAAGATATTTTGGTGGCATATACTGGTACAAATTTCCCAATGTTATATGTGAATTTGAGATGTATATAAATTGTACCAATAAAGAATTCAATTTAAAAAAAAGATATTTTGGTGATTATTTGTCATACCACCATTAGGGACATTTTTTTGACTTTAAGCCTCTCCAGAGTTTTAGTTCAGTCAGTAGGGAATTAATGACTTATAGGATGTTTTTAAATCCTGTTAAATGCCTGGAATACAAAGGCAGAAAAAATTATGTTGGTGTCTGTGCTGGTTCTGAATGTATAGAGTTTTAAATTTTTCTTTAAAAATATGTAAAAAGTTTTAAAATTATTGTTTTCATAAAGTATTCATTTATAAAAATAAACATAATCTCTTGCTACACAGAAACATGAAATCCTGAAAAAAGTAGATTTAAGAGAATTTTGGTTAAAATTGAAGAAGTTAGTTTTATTATACTAGAATGCAACTAGCCAATGAGAAAACAGTGGGTCAAAAGAAGGGTATGAAAAAGTCTACTAAAAATTAAACGGACTGTGGTTCAGTTATATCAAAGAGTCTTAGAGTAAACCAGAAGTGAAAACTTATGTTTCCCTTCATGGAACTCATGGAGACAAAGTTCATGTAAGATCGCCAGAACAGAGAATAGACTGAGATGTTGTAAAAACTCTCCCAGAAAGGAGTTATAAAACACTCTGTCATGACAGTTACTCATGCAATGCAGTGTATTCTACAGACAGAGGAAGAGAAATCTTACTGATGATGGTGACAAAAGAGATTCTTGTCTTTCAGTTCCGTGTGTGTTTTTTACATCTTTCAGTCATTTGTTTTTAGATTAAAAATGCTTGCAATTGCTGGGTAAGTATACAGTATGAAAGGATAAGTCTTTGTATAGAAAATTTGAGGGGCAGTTATGTAAAAAAATGGGTAATTTGTAATGTCTTTGTTTTCTCTTTTATTTATTAAGGAAGAAACAGTTGATAACTTACAGAGAATATATTTATTACCTTTAGAACTTCAAAAATAATTATATTTCAGTCTATCTGGATAAGTACATATAAGTGAGTTCTTTAAAATTTAGTACATTAAACCTGTATCCTGCAATTATTTTAAAATAGTTCTCTGTAACAATTTTCTGAAAAACAAGAGACTCTATTAGCAAAATTATATTACAGACATGAAACAATCTAAAGTAATAAAGAAATGCTGAGCAAATGTTGTGGCATAAGAAAAAGCTAGCATTTGGTCTTCACACTTCACACATTCTACTTTGAATAGCTCAGTCTACTATCATACAATCCCATGTATTTCTCTATTGGGTAAGGTGTACCATTTGCTTGTTTTATTTAAATTAACATTTATATACTTCTGACATTATAAGTACTTTTCAGTTGTTACTTATCTTTAGGATAAAAATAAACATGTGACTTAATTCTATTTAAAGAAAATATAAACTGTACACTTTATCAGCATAAAATACATTTTAAAATATAAAAACACATTTAAGGTGCATCATCATACATCATGGTGTATTAGAAAGGATGAGATGGAAACTGTCTCACCAGCCCAATTTTTTTCACATTTCAGGACAGGAATTTAAGACTGATAGGCTAAAACTGATAATACTCAGGCTGATAGTCTAGGATACAGGGTTTAAGTGTAATATTTAGAATTATTAAGATAAATAAAATATATTTTAACAGAACTTGGGAGAGTAGATGTGAACTTTTTAAAGTCATATCTTTTACAGTGGTAATTCAGTGGATTCTATCTAATAATTCTAAGTCAAGGAATTAACTATTTATATTATGATTTATTTGTACTGTGATATAGTATCTTATGAATTGCAATTAGAAACCTAGAAAAGCACTTTCTTGGGGAATAACATGATAGGTAAGTGTTACTTTTAATTTTAAAATTCATTTTATATTTTTCTAACATGTTCTTGAATGTTTATAATAAAGTTGTATGTTTATACATAGCTTAAGTCAACTGCTATAATGAACACTGTTAGATAGAAAAGAGAAAATATTTCTAGGACTGAATTTTAATTCCTATATAAAATTCAAAATTCCTCCTTTTAAAAACTTGTTTCAG
>PVIC010022956.1:0-27243 GCA_004025085.1 Thryonomys swinderianus | reverse complement strand
TGGGTTTGAAATCTATTTTATCTGCAAACAAGATAGCCACTCCTGCTTTTTTGCACTTTCCTGTGGCATAGAGGATTGTTTTCCAACCTTTTATTTTCAGTCTATGGGTTTCCTTCTGAATTAGGTGTGTTTCCTGTATGCAGCAGATTGTAGGATCTTGCTTCTTGATCCAATCTGCTAGTCTGTGTCTTTTAATTGGTCCATTGAGTCCATTGACATTAATGGTTATGACTGATATTGCCATATTCAGAGCTGCCATGTTTCCCTGTTCTTGGTTCTTTTCTTCTTTGCTTTTTCCCTTTTGTATTTAGTTTCTTTTTTTCCCCAATGAATTCACTCTCCTGGGTCTTGTGGGTATGGAATTTTCTGTGTTTTTTCCCCAAGATTTCTTTAGGATGTTTTGCAGTGCAGGTTTCATATGTGTGAAGTTTTTCAGGTGTTCTTTATCCTGGAAATATCTTATTTCCCTGTCTATTCTGAAAGATAGTTTTGCAGGATACAACAGTGTAGGTTGTAGGTTGTTTTCCTGCAATGATTGAAATACTTCTCTCCGTGCTCTCCTTGCATTGAGTGTTTGTGTTGAAAAGTCTGCTGTGATCATAATGGGCTTCCCTTTGTGGGTATTTTCTTCTTTCTCTCACTGCTTTCATTATTTCAATCTTTTGTTGTACATCTGGAACCTTGATAATTATATGTCTAGGTGTAGATATTTTTATGTCACCGTGTTTTATCTCATTTATCTGTATGTCTATGTCTTTTCCTGTGAAGTTTTCTGTTGTTATCTCTGACAGTAGCTTTTTTATGTCTTTTACACTGTCTCCTGCTTCCTCAGTGACTCAAATCAGTCTTATATTATTTTTCTTTGAGTCATCTAGAAGCTGTTGAATTGATTTCTCATGATCCCTTGCTCTTTACCATAGATTATACCTTTCCTGCTCATTGCCTGCTATGCTGTCCTCTAGGTCTGAGATTCGGTTCTCTGCTTCATTCATCCTACTGTGCAAGCTTTCCCTCTCCTTCATAATTCCCTGGAGCTCTGCTTTAAGCTGTTTAAAAGGTTCCATTTCTTCCGCTGTCTTGGATTCTATCATCTCGCTGATCTCTTCTTTAATGATGTCTTTCACTGTGGACAGTATCCCTGTTTTGATCTCAGAGATGAGTTTTGATTTCCATTTTAGTAGATCTGCTTTAGTTACCATCTCCAGGAGTCCTGGTGTTTGAGTTTCAGTTTTCCCTATTTCCCTTTTCTCTGAATTTCCCTGTGGTGGTGATCTTTGTCTGTTTTTTTGTGTATTTTCTCATTTTTACTCTTTCGTTGTTATTAGTGCTCTTCCTTGCCTGATGCCAGGAGAATGTTTGTTGCAGGTCTCTTTCTATTATCTGGGGCCCTTTGGATGCAGCACTTTCCTGGGAGGTCGTTAAATCTGTAATGACCCTTGAGAGTTCTCAGTTCTGACACATCATGGGAGGTATTTGAGCAGAACAATCACATCATGTTTGTTACCATAATACAATAAATGCCAATATCAGTATTAAACACAGTACATAAGATAAAAAGTTTTTTTAAATTCTACTCTGAGCTTATGACTTACCTCTATGATCATATGCCAGAATTTAGAATTAATCATCAATGTGTATACAACATATAGATCATAAATGTAACCCCTGAAGCCTTTGAGGATGAGAGGTCACTGGGGAATCAGGGAGGTAGGGAGACAGGAGGAGAATGAAATAGGGTTAGCAGATTTAGGAAGATCACCTATGCCCTAGAATCTCATATATGCCAGTGGGTATAGAGGATAAAAGGGCATATATATACAACAGTACCAACTGCATGCTCTAAGACCATTGGAGAGTTTGCACACCTTCCTATAATAGTATAGAAGAAGAAATAGGGCAGCCTAAGATTCTTTTACTTATGGGTATTGCTTCTGACTGGAAGATAGGAGAGGGTGTGGGAACAAGAGGTGAACAGAAGGATCTAGGAGTAGATGGCAAAATAGAAGCTAGATCCCCCCCCCTTTTTTTTTTATCTTGTCTTGTCTCTCAGTGCTGCTCTAGGAGTGCACCTCCTGTGGAGGGATGCAGGAGATGGCTCCGGCTCCTCTAGGACCTGGGTCGTCACAATATAGCTCCAGGGTGTGGTTGGGGCTGGGCGGAGGCCCTTAACCCTCTGTGGTGGGGATGACGCCCAGGGTCCGTACTTTATTCCTCACTGCACAGCTGCAGGGTACAGTGGGCTGGTGGGCAGGCTTCAGTTCTCCGCTGCATCTGAAAATGGAATGATGCCCAGTGTTGCCGAGTCCATGCCACTCCAGGGTGCGGTGGGCCAGTGGGAGGCCCTTAGTCCGCCACCGCCGCCAGAAACAGATGGTGCCTGGTAGCCGCATCCACGCAGCTCCTGGTTATGGTGGGCCGGTGGGCAGCTCTCAGTCCACCGGAAACGGATGGTGCCCGGTAGCCAAGTCCGCACTCCTCCAGGATGCAGTGGGCCAGTGGGTGGCCCTCAGTCCACTGGAAACAGATGGCACCCGTTAGCTGAGTCCACACTGCTCCGGGGTACAGTGGGCCGGTGGGCAGCACTCCCCTCATTAGTTTTTTAATGAGAATGTATATAGTAGATCCAGATAGCTTGGCTTCCTAAGAGGTGAACTGATAATTTATCTAAAATAACTGACAGAAGACAAGACTTATGTTCCTGGAGGAGTTGTGAATGGCTGTGTGATATGCATTATTCCCGGTCAGCCCAATTTGATTCTAAGAACGAATGATAACATCCCATTTTGCAGATACAGAAAGTCACGTTCACACCTAGGGTAAATGCCATCTCATGCCAATGTCAGGCTGACTTTTGACCTGACTGGTGCTCAGTCTCAGCCTGGGTTGGCTCTCAACACTGCTGCCTTAAGAGAGAAGGGAATGTCCTCTGCTTGGCTTTGTGATGCTAAGTAATGATCATGGCAGAAAGAGAAGTATCATTTAAATCGATGCTGCCTTTTTTTTCCCCTGGGGTATTTGCAAATATCCCAAGGCAGGGTTGGTGTTCTTGAATATTAATAATAAAAGGTAATTATTTTAAAAAAACTGCAATTAAAGAAAAGGATTTATAGTCATCTCAGTTATTGGAAAAGGATTATGGAGCTAAAATAATATTCATGGAGAAAAATAACTATGAATTTAATAATAGAAAACTAATAGAAAAAGCAATTTTATTGAGTCTTTCTGTGTGAACTGCTGTGCAGCATTAGTGGCTTTTGCAGATGTTTATATGAGTTTTTGTTTTTGTAAAGTTGGAAGCAGACAACTAAGAGTTTGAAACATTGTAGAGTTTGTTGCTTGGCCCACACCTTAGGGCTCTGGGAAGGATTTGACCTCCTCACCCCAGTTTCAAAGGTGTTGTGCTCTGCCTTGTGGTAGCAGCATGTGGTACAACATCAGCTCCTGAGTAGGGCCTCTGCACATCTGGACAGGCCTCCTCTGCAGGTGAGAAAACCTCAGGATATATGATGAAGTGAAGAATCAGGTAAATCCAGCCCAAAAATGGGGCTATCAAAACTTCTCTATTTAGTTGGGTCCTGAGGAGTTAGATCTTGGTGTAAGAGTTCAGTCAACACAAATTAGCCCAGAACATGGTAAAAACTCCCTGAGCTATGTTCCTGGAACCCTTCTCACCCTTTTCATGTTTGAAATTGAATCCTGCTAAAGTGTTAAATTGTCCAGTCTGGGTTTAAACTTGCAGTCTTTCTGCCTCAGCCTCCCAGAGTTCTGGGAACACAGATGTGCTCCACCTGTCCAGATGAGGATGTTTTTGATGATAAGAACAAATCCCAAGCAGAAGGCTACTTGTGCAAATGGGAACTTTAAAAACTGTAAAATTGTATGAAAAATATGTATTGTGTACCAGAGTGGTGGTTATTTCTAGAGTTTAAAGCATATGGACAGTGAAGAAATTACTATCATCCCAGAGACAGGAGGCGCTGGGTGGAGGTGAATTATTCCAGCACTTGGCATCATCCAGTGTGCCTGGAAAATGTGTTTCCATCCCAGACAATACACAAGAAACTGTTCATATATAAAAGGAACTGCTGAAAATAGTAAGTCTTAAAAAGCTGATTAGGAGGAGACTGTCTTGCTCTCTATACCTATGACTTATTAGGTTAGCTGTTTGATAATGTGATATACTGGCCTAATCAAGTCAGCACCACATTTTAATACCAGGAAACATGAAAAATGAAGGTAAAAGTGGATCATGGTATCTCTGGGGAAATGATTAATGATCATCTTAATAAATGTTAGTGTATTTTATTCTGTAGACTACTCTCCAGAGCTACATGTCACTACATATATGTTTGTCACTCAGCATTTCTATGCACATACATGTGCAAGTGACTAACTGTAGAAATGGGTTATCATTTTGTTTTTGTGTCTAAAAACTAATGTTTTAACAAATATAATTGTTTGAAATAAATTTGGAAATTTTCTCTATAATAACATTAAAAGGGTGACAAAGATTTTTTTTTTAACAAATAAGTTTTTTAGAGAAAAACATAGGGCATAAGTAAAAAGAGGAAAGTAAATATAAAGGTAGTTGTTTTGCTAATTGTTTTATTAACAGAATAAATAGAACTGAACCCAAAAGGGTGCCTCTTCAACCCCAGCCCCTCACTAGTCCCAAGGAGTCACTACTTGGCTTTCAGAAGTGGGGCTTTGGGCCACCACCTGTGCAAGGACCCATGTCTCCCTTCTTTCACTTAATGCTGTGCATCCAGCTGTGCCTATTTTGCAGCAAACTGGGATTCATGCTTCCTCACGACTGAGTGCCTGCTTCCCCAAGGTGACTGTGGAATAAGGGCTGCCCACAGCGATGACCACTGGGGGAGGTACCCAGAGAGGGCATTGTCCTTCTCACCGAACCATGGCACCCACAGGTGGCCCCAGGCCAGCCAGGGCTCCTCCAGATGGTTTACTGAATGAAGAAAGAGATTTGATGATATGAAGTTCTCCTGACAAAGCTCAGAGAAAACATGTCCAAAGGCCTGAAGTCAAGGTGTCTTCCCCATAACCATGCTAAGATCTCTGTGAATAGAGCAGCACCATGACTGGTAATCACAGAAGTGGGGATTGCCTGGAGTCAATCAATACTGAAGCAAAATAGGATGCATCAAATGAAAGTGAATCTTTTCAGCAGTATAACTTTAGATAGCCTCGTTTTCCTTAATAATAATTTTTAATCATGTCTAGATTAATCAATACTTTGAAGTTATTTCAAGCCTGAAATTTGTTGATGTAGGAATTTGATTAGCACCTACTATATTCCAGCAGTCACAGTCAGCAATGAGGCTACAAATCAGCGTAAAAGGACACAGCTGTGTGAGGAAGGAAGACTGTCCTTGAGCTCCTGTTGTTGGGAAAAGACAGTAGACATTAAAGACAACAGCTGACAGTTTGACGTGCATCACCAGTGGTTGGCCTTTGCTACATACTAACATTAGAAGTAACACCTTTATCACTAACTATGAGTGTATTCAAGGATTCACTTCTTTTATTATAAATGTTACTAAGAGGAATTCCATCATAACAATAGTGGACTCCAAGGAAGCTTGTACAGATTTTCTTTAAGTTTTATTGACTTTCAAATTCAGAGTTATGAAGTATTGCTCTAACATTAAAATCGCTGTAAATCACGCAAATTGAGAGCATATTAAATGGAAATGTTCAAGGAACCTTGCAGAACTTTTTTAAAAATTGAATTCTTTATTGATACAATTTATATACATCTCACAATCACACATAACATTGGGGAATTTGTACCAGTATATGACACAAGTCAATTCTCATTTTTACCCGTATCCCCACCCACCCACACCTCCCCACCCCCTATATACATGCTCTTTTATTTTCTTTCGGAATCATATTTATTCCTTCTCCTCATTATATTCCCACACCATATTTCCTTTGGAAATTTCCCATTCTACAAAACTGTCATACTTTCTAGAGCTCATTTGCATCTACAGGTGCTCATATCAAAGAGAAGATCCGGTATTTGCCTATCTATGATCTATTTACTTCATTTATTAGTATGTCCTCCAGGTGTATCCATTTGCACATAAATGAATCGATCTGAAAGTATTATATCTGAAGTCACTATCCTTCTAATCACATTGACACATGTCGCTAGGAGTCTCTTGATTATAACACCCTGAGCAGTCTGAAGATGCAGGCAGACATCACTGAACAGTATCATGTTACTTCAGAATGAAAAGTAATGTGCTGCTGGATTAATACACAATGCCTCTTTATTGGCCTTGAGACCCTTGGCAAAAGAAAGATATTTTCCTTGAAGGTATATAGAAGACAGTTGTCACATATATAAACTCTACTATGCTGAATTTTTTTTTTTGAGACAGGGTCTCGCTTTGTAGTGCAGGCTGGTCCTGAGTTCATTATGTAGCCCAGGCAAGCCTTGAACTCAGCAATCCTCCTGTCTCTGCCTCTGGAGTGCTGGGATTACAGGTGTGAGCCACCACGCCTGGCACTGTGGTATGTGGTATTGATTGCTGGTGGTGGTGAGTCACCACGCCCAGCATTCTATGTGGTTACTGGGATCGAACTCAGGACCTTGCGCTTGCGAGGTAGACACCGGAACCACTGAGCTAAATCTCTGGCCCTCTACTATGCTCAATTTTAACTTTAAATTTACACCTGTCATCATAGAAGGCTACATGAAAATAAGTATAGAAACTTTTAGTCTCTGATTCCCAAGAGAATAGGTATGGGTTAACTTTATTTGGAGTTAAAGACTCAGAGAAAAGAGGCACCATACAAATGACCTGAATAAAGAAGCTATGATTAGGTTGATGTACAGAAATAGGGACAGGAGCCAGGCGCGGACAATGCAGTACTTGGAGTCAGCGACTAGAAGTCTCCTCCTCTTTGGAGAGCTGAATATTCGCGAGGGTGCATGACAGGACCGCAAGGGGACAGGTGCAGAGCAGACCGTGGGCAGAGACAGCAAAGGAGGCGCTGAGCTCTTCTTCGAACCTTCAGAACCCACAGTTGCTTCTTCATGCCCCATGCCTCTCAAACAGCAGGACAGGGTTCTGTGCGTGTCTTGGGTGGTGACCACTGCAGCCCAAAAACAAACAAGAAGGGACCAAAGAGTTGACACGAAGTTTGTAGAGGGACAATAACCTGTGGGTTAAGTACAGTCTCATCACACCAGCTTCTACAGAACTGCTAATTAAATTAAAAGGACTTTCTCTCATGACAGAAAATGCAGAACATTGTTTTCTTATTATTTTATATTTGGAGTGAGGAAGACTATTTTGGGGAAAGCAAAATTCACTCACTGGGTCTTCTTGTGACATATAACCTCACAAGTGATGTCAGAGGACTTCCTTCATGGAAAAGCAAGACAAGTGTATTAATGGCCTCCATTCCAAAGTCACATTGATTAACTGGCTTGAAGAACACTGAGAGCAGAAGCACTTTTCATTAATGATTCTTTTTATTGTTTCTGTTACAAATGTCTCTAATTTATAGCACACATTTTCTCAACAGTCTGTATTATTAGATTAGAAAGTGAACACTATTCACATCTGTGTACATGAACAAAAATAATTAGATTTTATAATAATGAAAAGAACCCATAGTCATCTATCCTGCCACTCCCATAGCAGGACAGGGAGGTTGGTGCTAGCTTAGAAAACAAATCTATAAAAATGTGCCAATTACTGAAACTGTAATGAAGTTTGGTCCCAAGTTGGGTGGACTTGGGCTGCCATCTGCACCTTGAATTGGGACACTTAGGACCTTGTGTCTAAATTTTAGAAACTCTCCTAATGCACATTAGATAGAAAAAACCCATGAATGCCTAATGGGAAGATGCCTTTTTAAAAAAACACTACCAACTGGGTTATTAGCTCACTCCTGAGACCTTTCCTTGTGCCTGCAACCACTGCATCTGGGACTCGTCCTGTTTGAGTCCAGGATGGTCTCTCGCCTGCGTGACAAATAGAGCACTGAGGATTATATATAATTTACCAGTTTTCCTCAATGCTGCCTATCTATCCAGATATGAATGCATTACTATTTAATTTGGTAAAATGTTGAAAGCAGCCTTATCCATCTTACATTTCAGGAAAAGAAGACTGTTTTCCCTCCAGTGTATAAATTACATGAATTTGTGATATGTTTTTAAAAAATGCACTGAGAATTTAAGTCAAATATATTTTCCTTTATCTGTTAGGACTGGTATGACTTAAACATAAAGCCAAGTTTTATTTATAGTAGGAAGAGTGGTGGTGAGAGAGGAGAGTTAGAATGTGCACTGATTTCTGTAGGCCCGATGTTCATGGCATTTGTTTTTAAACATTTTTTGTTAGCACACATTTGTGACTTATCCATTTTAAAATCATTCCAGAGAGTGGGTATCTGTACATGCTAGGGTTTGTTTCTCTTCTGAATTTCCTTCTCTTTCTCTTCCTGCCCTCCTCCTCCCCTTCTGCTCTCCTCCTCCAATTCCACTGTCCCAGTTCTCATTATCATTACTGTAGGTGTTATTAATCTTAGCTTGTTTGTGGCATACAGTGCTCACACTAATAGAGGTTAGTAGGATCCTGTTCATGGCACATCTTTATTCTTCTAATTTCCCTTCCCCTCTTCCACTCCTATCAACCCTGCACCCTTGGGCCTCTTCCCTTTTGACCTTCCAAGAGATCCATCCCCTGTCTTCTTA
Organism: Thryonomys swinderianus; assembly: GCA_004025085.1. Taxonomy (NCBI): domain Eukaryota; kingdom Metazoa; phylum Chordata; class Mammalia; order Rodentia; family Thryonomyidae; genus Thryonomys; species Thryonomys swinderianus. The sequence continues at coordinate 18,506 of PVIC010022956.1, read as the reverse complement.
GATCCTTCCTTTATTGTTCTCTTTGCTTGTACTTTGCCTTAGTCAAATAAGAGTAAACACTTGTCTGTTCTATCCTCCTGAGCTTTTTGTCAAAGCAAAAAATTAAATTAACATCCCCAATCTTTCACTTACCATCAAATAAAATCAGAGGTCAGGTACTCAGAAATTTAAGTGGTGGGGGAAAAGCTACCAAAGAATTTATTACTGGAAAAATTGCAGGATTGAAATTGGAAATACGCTTGTGTTCCTTTGAAGAACAGAGGCAGAGTTTAAACTTTAGAAATAATTATTTCTAAACATGAATTCCTTTCTTGAGTTGTGTTCAGAGTATGCTCTGAGTTGAGTTTTGTTACTGGAGGAGATTTGGTGGGATATTGGAGAAGGAAATTCAAAGGTTCTAACAAAGAGAAGGATGTCATCAGGTTATAAAGTGACCTACCTTACAATTTCCACCAGGTCCAGCCGAGGGTGCCACAAACCCTGAAAAATGGTTGCATTCTGGAATAGCATCATCCAGAAGCAAGGCAGATTCACTGGTAAATTTAATTTTTAAGTTGAATTCCTGATTTTTTTTCTGACTAAACACATCTTTCATGATTCTATGTATTATGCCCCTATTTCTTGAAAATATCAAATTTAAAGGATAAAATATTTCTTCATTTATTATGAAGTTGTGATACAGAGATACTTTCTCTTATATTTATACTTACAACTATACTTGGATCAACCTCATAGCAGCTCAAGTTACTACCTTTTTTCTTTATTTTAAAAACTTAAATCCAGAGATTTAGCTCAGTGGTTCCAGCACCTGCCTCACAAGCACAAGGTCCTGAGTTTGATCCCCCGGTAACCACATAGAATGGTGGGCGTGGTGACTCATGTCCACCAGCAATCAATACCACATACCACAGTGCCAAGTGTGGTAGCTCACTCCTGTAATCCTAGCACTCAGGAGGCAGAGGCAGGAGGATTTCTGAGTTCGAGGCTTGCCTGGGCTACATAGTGAGCTCAGGGCCAGCCTGAACTACAAAGCGAGACCCTTTCTCAAAAACAAACAAACAAACAAACAAAAACACCGGAAAAACCCACTTATTTACACTCCTTTCTTTCTGCTCAATATATTTTTTCTGCCTTCTGTTTTTAAAATGTCTAGCCTCAAATAGAAAGAAAGAAAAGAATGAACTAGATTAGACCACAAAGCTTGGTGTGGGCTTCAAATCCAGGGAGGATGAAGACCAAGGCATGTCTAATGTCACTTTCAGTTTGAGTTATTGCCAGCCCAGGGTGGAGACCTAGTGTAAGGGACAAACACAGGGTGGGAATGTAAATGATATATGTCGCTGTTCATGGAGACCTCCATTCACATAGAAGCTTCCTGACTCCAGAAATTTAGCATCTGCTTCACAGGAGAAATTGACTAGGCAAGAATAATTCACAATTGCACTTTCCTTCCCTCAGTTCTATCCCAACCAAGGTATGTGTGGGGAAGACATGGTGACATGCTGGTCCTCACACAAAGTTATGATACAAGGGGAATCCTACTTGGAAAATCTTTTTCTTATTACACCATCAGACTTACTTGAAATTTTCAACCAGAAGATCTAGCTGGGGCTTGTGATGCAAACTAAAGAGATATTTTTCTGGCATAAGGAGTGATACCTGTTTGTTACAAGCTCACACTCAGGAAAACTCACCAGAACATACAGGAGCCAGGGAAATGTCAAGTCAGGAGTGGGAGTTGAGAGAGACAAACAGGACAGGGGTGTCACACCTAAAGAGGTCACACTGGCTAGACAATTCAATATCGATGTTAACAATATGGAGATGCCCATATCACCTACATAAAAAATCCAGAATTTAAATCATTTGTGTATATTTCACATTTATTAGTACATGTGTTTCAGTACATCAGTTTACATGGGATTAGATCTCAGAATCCAGGCATAAAAGTTCCAGTAGGGTGCAGAGTGTGCACCTAAAGGGCAGTTTAAGTAGAATATCTCACCTCCTCACAAAATAGACCTGGATCCAAATTTAACCTGTAGAAAACAATACTCTATTTCTTTAAACCATGAAGTTTTGAACTGAATTTTATGTCTTTTGCCTACTAAATATTTTTGTATAATATTTATGCTGTTAATAGATTTTGACCTTGAGAGTCAGTGTGACTTTAAACTAGTCTTCTTTTTCCTCCTCATCAACAGCTCAAGGTACTTCTAAATCTAACCATAGTATGAAAAAGCCCCACTGCAATGTTGTATTTGTGTTGTCTGCCAGGGACGCTCATGTCTTCCCTGTTCCTTACATGAAAGTCTGATCTCTAGCACATTGGCACTGGGCAGTCAGGTCATGAAGAGGTACTTCAGTCAGGATGGCAGAGAGTTCATTAGCTGTCCATCACATGAGGGACCCAGAGGTCAGCAGCCAAAAGACAGAGGGGCACCTGAGAGCCTGTACATGATGACATACTGACCCAAGCCTTGGCCTCCAGCACTGCTGGAAGTGTTTGCTGCTCAAGTCACCCAGATTCTGGTAATTTTTACACTTTCTTGAACTGATTAACACATAGGTTAACACATAGCTTCTGTTCTATCGCACAGAACATGACACTACCAGCACGCAAATGACTGCTGATTTCTTACAGTGAGTACAACAGATAGCACTATGTGTGATCCATCTTTTGTTTTTATAAAACCAAATTCAATAGTCTCTCATTGCATGTTAAATTTCACTGGGAAAATAATTCATAGGTATATATAGGATCATGGCATTAGGATAATGATCATTTATTATCTTCAGAGAATGAGTGGAAAAACAAAACAAGGAAGGTGAGGTATTAAGTCTTTTCAGTTACATTGTACTAGATATAAAATGTTCTTCATGAGAAAATGAATGTACTGTGTAGGGGCAAGTGCAGTACTGGGTAAATGTCAAGCTAAGGATACATTGCACACAACAATGTCCAAGTTGTGTTATTTTATCCCACTTGGAAGAGCATGAGCCTCAGGAGAGCTTCTTCATTAGAGATTCTCTGGGACAACTTCCAGCTGCCCACGTGGACCTTGATGTGCCATACAACTCAACATGAGGGGTTCAGGGTACTGTCATGGACAGTTATACTCTAAAATCATTGCCTGGATTGTAACAATTGCTTTTCAATCCCCTCCAAAATGCTTATTTCTCAGGAAGCAATACAAAGCCTTCAAAAGTGACCTATAATTTTAAAGATACATAAATATATAAATGTATGTGTGGGGTGTGGTGTATAGTGTTTAAGGAAAACATACACTTAGGGTAAGGGTGTTCAATACATTGTGATAATTACTTTATGTTTAGCATATATTAAAATATTTAAAACATTTCACACATATATTTAATATATGATTCACTTACACCTTACATGGTTAAAGCAATATTTTCTTCACACTTGAACAAAATACAATAGTGTAGACTAAACACAATGTAAGTGAAGGGAAAATATGAAGACTTCTCTCAAAAATTTTATAATGAAATTAGTATCTGGATATATCCAAACATAAAGTATTCAGACTCACTAGAAAATTAGAAAAATATCCCTAAGACTGACGTGTGCATGGGGATGAATAAAAATTGCATAAATTTACTTGGTGGAAATGGAAAATGTATATGCTATAGAGAGAAGTAACTTTATAATGAGTGAATTTTGAAACTTACGCATAACCCTAGCAATTTCTGAGCAATGAATGGCTATGTTTTCAACTGAAGATCTGTGTTTTGGTGTATATTTCTAAACTTAATGTCTTGAGTTTTCCAGGATTATTCTATTTTGAAATATTACCTTCCTTTTAGCCCACAAGTTCATTCTTACACTTGTCAACCAGTTTGTCTCAACTTTTGGTTCAGAAATATGACCACCACAGGTGCATCCACTTGAGGTGAGGCCTGTGCTATCCACCTCCTATTTTTGAACATCTGGTTGACACATAGCACACCAGTCAGATCCCAGACACTCCCAGAGGAGGCACCAAAGGTCACATAAAAACCAGACATCAGGGCACAAGCACATGCTGTGTGCTACAGAATCATCATGGTGCTTCAGACATCTGTCTGGACCAAACCCAAACCTAGTGGACTCAGAGGATGTCACATGGTGAAATGTTTCAGAAAGGTGTCAGTCCAAGGACATTTGTAAGTCAGCATACAACTTGTATTTGAATTTTCAAATAAGACACTTTTAAGAGCAGATTTCAAAATAGAGTAGTGGCGATACAGTGGTTTTGTCACTTTGGAAAGTAGTCTTACTTCACAGATCACAAATACTCAAGTAAACAGCTGGGTGTGGTGGCTCACGCCTGTAATCCCAGCACCCAGGAGGCAGAGGCAGAAGGATTGCTGAGTTCGAGGCTTGCTTGGGCTACATAGTGAGCTCAGGCCCAGCATGAACTACAAAGTGAGACCCTGTCTCAAAAAGAAAAAATGAAAAACAAGTAAACAAAGCCCATGTGAGATAATGCTCATGAGGCTTCCCTGAAGGACAGGATATATGAGCCTCACACAGAGAGTCGGGCAAAAGAAGACTTCTGTTCTTGGGGGGTAGATATGCCACATGGCATGGACTGCTCTCCTAAGTGCCTCTCACTACAGCATCTTCTCTCATGTGTTTCCTGAAACTCATAGCACAGAGAAAGATCTCAGTGGTACAGTAGGAACAAACGAATGGGACAGAATACACTGCTCTGGGGAGTGCTATCCAGACCTCACACACTAACTCCTAGAAATCCATTGCACTCAGACACAAAAGGTGTTCTGAGGGCTAGGGAAATGCTCAAGTGGTACGGTGCCAACCTTGGATGCACAGGTGCCTGAGTTCAATCCCTGGTACCAAAAAAAATTACTAAAAGGTGTTCTGAAATTCTTAACAAGAAACTTTTAATTTCTGTGAAGCATTATAATATTTCTGTATAAAAGACATTGTCCACAAAACCTTAGTAATAACAGTATTTTGTTAAAGTAATTCTCTAAAATGCTATTACAGTAAATACAAGATCTGGAAAACATTAGAATTATCTTCATTTAAGCACTGAATTCAAGGGAAAATTTTCCTTAGAGATCATACATGAAATCCTATCCATCCTATAAAGTGTAGAGATAGTAAAAACGAAGTTTCAAATACACAGTACCTTTTACCTCCTGGTTAAACCCAAACCCTGATATGACTGCCTGGACTAATGAAAACAAACATATTTTTAGAAAACTGACTGAATTTATATAAATGCACAATTCTCCCTCACAGGAAGAGTTACCAAAACTGTGAAATTTTTTGTTGTGTAGACCATCATACTCACTTAGAGTTAGTAGCATAAAAACTGATATCTCCTGAGATGGAAAAATAAAACACTTATATAGCTTTAAATATCAATAGGACTAAAAATGATGTGTGTTCACATTTAAATCAGTGAGTGATACTGTATGATTTAAAGGTTACAGTATCAGAACTTCAGACTGTAGAATCAACAATAGTAACAAAAACTACACTGAACGGTAGGGGAAGCAGCACATTGTGGGGGAGTGAAGCAGACTCAAGGAAGAGAAAGGCTATTAACAGGTGCTTCATTCAGTATTAAAACAGTACCACAGTCAGTGCCAGTTTCCCTGACTTGTCCACTAACTGAGTTAAGAAAGTTTTGAGAAGTGGTTAGATCAGTGGATCTGAAAGTGGACCCTGATGGACATGGCTGATCTGCTCTTTAGTCAGAGAGGTCACTGCGGCTAAGTTTTGCCCCTTGTTGCCATCCTGCACAAAATCTCACACCCAGAGTGAGTGTCTTTAGGAACCTGTCAGTTGTATCAAAGATTGTGTGAAACACAAACCACTTTGTATAACTAGTCAGTCAGTTCTGTACTGTTCATTTCTGGAAATACATTTGGTAAGAATTTGAATCACACACAACATCAAATGCAATGCTCTGCATAAACTCTATGTCCTGTCAGTGTTTTTGATGCAGTGTTGAGTTCTGTGTTCCAGAGATTATATCCAGTCTAGACAAAGTCTCTATTCTCTTCTGTGCCCGCCATATCAATGGTCACAATAATCATTTCTCTCAATATCTCTTTATTTCTGATTGCTCTTTTAGTCTATACCATTACTGTTACCAAAGTCTGTCTAGATTTTCACCAGAAAATTCTAATTGACTTTGCGATTCCAAACTTAGTCTCTTATATCCCATATTTCTCCCTATTTCTAAGATTATTATCCCCAAATTCTACTCTGAGAATATTTTTCAGTGGTTTCTCATTGCATGTAGCCCAAATAATAACTTGTTTACAAATACCCAACGTTCATGGGTTCTGAATTTAATCCATTTTGAACCACATTTTGTATTGTCTCCTACCTAATGGAGCTACAGTATTTGCAGTTTTGCTGCTAATAGACACAGTATGTGATGAGTACACTATAGAAGACAGGACACCTCAAAAATCCTCAACCTGATGTAGGCACAATTTTGTAACATTCTTTTCTCGCAACGTGTGAGTGGAGCCTGTGATTTGCTTCGATAAAGATTATGCTATAGGTGACAGAATAAAAAAATATATGAGACATATAAGATATGATATGTTACATATAGTATACAATATATGATATACATGATGTGATGTATGATATATACATTATACATCTATGAGTGATATCTCAGTTCACTGTTTGTTCCATGGCTCTGAGAATGATGGGTACATTCATGTTTATGTGCAAAAAAGGTCATGTTCAACACCAGATGTGTCATTCTGAAAAATTTTGCTTTCTTTTGAAGCTCTACAAGAAATACATTTCTTAAAAAAAATACCACAAAATTGGGAAAATAATAAAGTTCAGGAAAAAGATATAAAGTTTTTGCTTTAAAAGCATCTCTTTATAAAGAGAGTTGATATGAATGATATCATTATGAAGTGACTTGAATCCTATGAGAATGACTCTAAAATTCTACAGATACCTTGAAAAGATATAAAATGTGATGAACTAAAGTGGGAAAATGGAAAGTGAAGTGTTGCTCTGTATCTTGAATTCTGAATGGTCTGAATGATGATGGTTCCATTCTGTCTATCCTGTGACGTACAGAATAGAGCTGCAGAACCCACGTGATAGATGGCTGATTAAAGGAGATAATGCAGAAAGCCAATGCCCAGGACAAAAACCCAGAACACAGATGCTGAGAAGGATCTTGCAGGATTGACACACGCATCATGTACCAAGTGATTGACAGATGAAGAGGGTAAACATTTGGTCTTTTCCTCTACTTCATGGCTTCAGAGACACCCATGATGGTGTGATGATGTACTGTATTAATAAGGCTCCTGATACAGGATGTCATTATAATGCAAAGTGCTGTGGCATCACGGGAAGATTGTGTTCTGTTTTCCAATATAGTCAGTCAGGTAAATGCCATAAAGTACCCATAACTGATGGGAAATTGGCAGCATATCCATCATTTGCTGTCATGTAGCCCATTAAGTGATTTTCCTCAACTCCTGGATTATATTTTATTAATAGAAGAGCATGCACAAACACCTTAGCAAGATCATATTCAAGGACTTTCTGCTGCTTTTACTCTGGTTGAAGAAACTCACTTCTATGTAGTCTATTTTGATCATCATAAAACTATGATCAATGTATTTTTCCAAGACCTCCTTTGTCATGGGCCACATGTTAGCTGATACACTCCCTTCATCCTCTCTGCCTGTTTCTGTGCTATGATGGTGCTGCCCAGGATAGAAACACCAGCAAGACAAAATGATAGGGAGAGCTGCAACATCATTATTATATTACTAACCTTCCTAAGTCTAATAAAATAGCAAAATTTTAATAGCTACAGCTGGAAAGTTTGTGGCTAGCTAACTAGCTGGTAGGCTGGCTGTGTAATGGATTATTCTGTAGAAAAAAAACCTTAAAATTGTACAGAATCTTTGGAGAAATGTCAGATAATTTTTGGGCATTAAAAGTGTCTTCTTAGAAGATGTAAGGAGACAGAAGGTGGAAAGAGCCTGTATTAAGCAATTTCTTGGCTTGCCATAATTAGCTCTAAAACTGTAGGCCACTTACAATTCTGAATCTCAAGTCTCTCATTTGTGAAATTGCATTACTTATTCCTTCAAACCTAAGTCACAGAAACTTTTGGAAGTGGAATGGAATATTATGGGCAACAATTTTTTGAAAACTGAAATGTGCAGGCAACCTTTCCCACCATATATGTATGGAAGTCTTTCCTAAATATTTCAGTTGATTATTTAGTGAAATGCCTTGAATTATAAAAAGAAAACAAATTGTTGAAGTGCTTTTTGCATTTACTCACATAGAATTCTATTTTATGCTTCATAGAATATCAATTTCATTTATCCTTAAAAGGTTCAGGATTAATCAATAATGAAGGAAGAAAAGTATTTATCGATAGTGGTATTTATCTATATGTGAAACCAGAAGGCCCTTGCTTAACTGACGGACCAAACACATAATTTTTTTTTTTCGCTTTTTGAGACAGGGTCTCGCTTTGTAGTTCAGGCTGGCCCTGAGCTCACTATGGTGCCCAGGCAAGCCGTCTATCTCTGGCCCTGAGCTCCCTATGGTGCCCAGGCAATCCTCCTGTCTCTGCCTCCCGAGTGCTGGGATGACAGGCATGAGCCACTACGCCCAGCATTGTGGTATGCGGTGTTGATTGTTGGTGGGCATGTCTCCATGCCCAACATTATATGTGGTTACTGGGGATCAAACCCAGGACCTTGCGCTTGCGAGGCAGGCGCCGGAACCACTGAGCTAACCCTCCGGCCCCAAACACATAATTTTTTAAAAAAGGTCTTTAAGTATTTTATAATTAAAACTACTTATATTTTAAAATATGGGAAAATGTATGTATACACATATGTGGTGAAACAAATAGTCCTAGAACTTTTCCCAAGCTTGTATCATCTATTCCCATCCAAACATGCGAGGCATATTTTCTTAGGGCTCAACAACACCTTGATCTGACTTATGTCCTCCAGAACTGAAGGGAAAACAGTTCTACCACATAAACTACCCAGCTAGTTTGTGGTAGTTTCTGAGCAGTGCTGAGGAAAATCACTATGGTATGAATCTGGAAATTTGTTCCAATTTGTAACTCAAGGTCATATTTTTCTCTTGCTTGCTCTGTCAGTTACAGACAGAGATTGTGAAAACCTCTAACCTAAATCATGGCCCCTCTTTCACCTTACAGTGATCGACATATAGGAAATTTTCAGCCATTTTCATTTTGGCTCTGCTCCCCTGCTCTGCTTTGTAAGTGCCATGAACTAAGTATCTTTAGTCTGCCAACACTTCTGTCATGATGTTTCTGCTCTGAAGTGAGCTAATGATGAATGGAAGCTTCTGAAATCATGATTATATTAACTTTCTCCTTTAACTTGTGCATGTGTGGCATTGCCTTCCAGTGCTGAGAGTGTGTAAAAATGTAGAAATTGGTATCAGCAATGAGGGCATTGCTATGACTATGTAGTTCAGAAGAGTTTGGAACTTGTTTGGGGGAGTTTGGAAAAGTTTGAACTGAGCTGGAGAAACTTAGAAGTTTACAAGAAAAGCTGGATGGATAATTCTGTTCAGAGCTCAGAAGACTTCTAATATTTTCTGTCTCCCTACTACTCTTGTTGGAATGAGAATCATACCTCGTGATTATATAATTTGTCTATTTTTACAGTGATTTACCACTAAGTATTTGTGAATCTTCTTCACTTGGCAGTGCAAGAATTGTTAAGACTGGCAGTATGCAAGATTGTTGCATCATAGTGAGCAGAATTATGACCTGTCACTCTATTTATTTGGAGATTAAATGTGGTTTAAGCATAGGGGATTAGGTGTCCAGCTGACAAAAGATAGATTTGTACCACTAAATACTAATTGTAACTTAACTGGATTAAGCAACTTCTGCAGTGGTCACTGGATCATGCGATCACTGTCCTCACTGGGGAATTAATCCACTGATGTTCATAGCTGAATGTGCTGCTGGGAGGTGGCCCAGCTAGAGGTGGGTTGCTGTGGGCATTCTTATGCAAGGTATTTCTTCTCCCTGGTACTCCTATGCTATGCTCTTTCCAGGCTATCATGATCTGAACAGCTTTGCTCCACCTGTGAAGACATTTCTGCCTTATCGACAGGTAACCTGATAATGAACTAAACCCTCTGAAACCATGAGCCAAATTCAATCTCTTCTTCTTTCAGTTGTGGGTGTTCTCTCTCTCTCTCTCTCTCTCTCTCTCTCTCTCTCTCTCTCTCTCTCTCTCTCTCTGTCTATATATGACAAATATATACTAAGAGAGATATCATATATAAAGGGAACTCATAGCCAAAGTACATATTCATACATTATCAAATAAACAGAAAAAGGGAGACACTTCAATAGAAAAGAATGGGCAAGAGTCTTGAATAGGCAGTTCATAGGTGAAGATACCAAAAAAACCAATGATACTCAGCTTCATAGATCATAAAGCTAAAGCTAGTGAACAGTATAATCACCCATCATTATACAGCCTTAAGAACAGATAAGATGAAAAAGACCGAATTATTAATGCCCATCATTAGGAAAACTGTGATAATGGAGAGTTTGTTGATGCTCTCAGGAGTGTAATGTTTAGTTCATTTGCAAAGCTATTTGACATCATCTTGTAATGTTAAATATATTTTGCCCAGAAAGTGAGCAGTTCAGCTTTTCAGCATACATAATTAGAATGTATGAAACAGAGTTTTAAGACTCTCATCATTTCTTTTAAAAAGACACAAGGTCTATCAAAAGAAAACAGAAATGGGTAAATTAGATAAATAGATGGAGTAGACGGTATTGTTAGGATGGCTGATGGTACACAAGGGAAGTAAAGAATACTATGTTCAGCCACTTATTCTCACAAAAGTAAACTTTAATTGCAAGAAACTTATCAGGAAAGATCACTGTTGCATAATTTCACACAAGGTTTCACAACCTGTAAAACCCATTCTGAAGAATTAAGTCAGAAAATGACTTGAATTTGGATGGGAGGGGAAGACAAAGTCAGTTCCTGTTGAACTTACTGACTTCTGGGTTTACATCTGTTAGCATCTTTACTCCTTAAAAGTTGATTGGACCATATTATACTTTCTTTATTATTCTGTGCTTATGCTACAACTCAGTGAAATTTAAAAATTCGCTTGGAAATACCAGTACATGGTTTTACATTGTTCTAAAATAATGAGAAAAAAATATGGCAGAGTTTGTAAATAATCCTTCTGGGACTCCACTTTGCTCCTAGCATATCAAAATATATTATTAAGGTTTTAAAATAGAAAAAAGTTAATACTTTTAAATGAATAATCTGAGGAATCAACCTATCATACTTTAAAATTAATTTTATGATTAAAAATTTGAAATGTTAAATCAGGTGGTAGCCTTGATTTTTGGTTTCAAAATCCTATTAAATAAATTTTAGCATAACAGAATGTATTTGGCAGAAAATTACAGCATTTTAAAATTATCAGGTCTCCAGATCACATATCATGAATTATAGGTATGAGTTATCCAAGCAAGCCTTATCTACTTGTCTCTGCACAGTACTCTCAATAATGAAATCCATATCTATATAACACATTTAACAATATGACCCATGAAACTGAGTATCATTTTATGTTTTCATTATAATTACTTTCCAAAATACTATTGAGGTTAAATATTTGTTTACTATGAGAAAAAAAAAGAACTGTTAGGTTGTTTCTGCAGAATAAAATTGGTGATGTCTCTGTTGGGTCCTGTTCCATGTTTTGCATAATAAATAACCAAATGAATATAAATATAAGGCCTGAAAACATTAGTATCATATAAGTAAAGCAGGTGGATATTTCTCATCAAAATATAGTTCTTAAATTTTCCTGAATCAAAAAACAATTCACAATATTCACTTTAATGAGCTATTTTACAATAGTTCATGAACATTTATCATACAGCAATACTAATTATTATGTATTTATATACTTGGCTGTGAGTATGAACTCCACTTGAATCAGTATTCAATAACTAAAATCAAAATGTTTTTTATTCAAACATCAAAACTTCCATGCCATTGTCAGGGAGGGAACATTTGTCTAGTTGTGCAGTAGAGTGAGTAATGCCTCAGGGAATTCAAACAATTCAGTCATCTCCCTAGGAAGTGCCAATTGTAGCTGGGGGAATCTTGATTCTTTTATCGTATACTAGTGAGTAAGCAGTCATAATAATAAAAATTAAATTGAGGTAAATGTCCTCTTTACTTCCATTATAAAACTCACGTCTTTAGTAAACAATAATCTAAATTCTTTGGTTCTGACTTGGGGTTCATTTCACATTTTCATTGTGTTCCTGACTTGTAACACTCTAGATGGCAAGATTTTGAAAATTTAACATTGGAAAATCCTTTTATTACTTGAAACTTAATATTAAAAACCTAGGTAAACTTTTTGGAGATAGTCTTTGAATAAAAAATATATAATTGAGAAAATGAGTAATATACTTCTATGAATTGGCTACTGAGAAATACTAATATATGAAAATGTTAAAAACTCAGATGAACAGCAAGGTTATGTCTTCTATGGAAATAACTGTATGTTTAAAAATGTAATGTGAGATATATATATATGTATATATATATATATATATATATATATATATATGATGTAGAGATTCAGTAAACAACCACTATTTTAAATATAGAAAGTACGTACATGTCCAGAAACTCAGTTTGTTATTTGGTGTTTAGTTTAACATTGGTTTTATAAAAAAAAGCTTGTACCAAAAGTGCTGGCTTTCAAAGGATGTTAAAATGGCATGTAGACACTTGAGACAGGAATTGGATCTAGTGCTGAGAGAGAGAGCTTTGCCCAGTTGATGGCCCCCCGAGTTCTGAGAGGGGCCAGGTTGCCCTTACACTCTGCATTGCAGTTTGGAAAAGCGGCTGCCTAGGGAGATGCCTTGTTGTTTGTTCTGTTTAGACAAAAGATGCTGCACTCTGAATTTTCAGGGTTAATTACATGTGGGTGCTTTGCGATGAACAGTCAGGTTTGGGTTACAGTTTGGCCTCCTCTTTAAAAGGTCACAGCTAGAGAAAGGGGTCGGCCACACAGGCTCTGAAAACAGTAAGGTTTGTTTTCAAAGTGTACTAAAATTTTGTTAACAAGTTGTACTAAAATGCAGTAAATATTTAAGTCTAAAAAAACGATTACAGTAAAGGACACATCTCTAATGCTCCCATCATGAAGCAGCCCTGGAGCTCCACTTCTGTGGGCCTCTTGGCTCCACTGTCATTGCCGCCTCAGTGTCCTGAGCTGATGTAAGACATTTCCTTTCCATGGTCATGCTGACTGTGGAGAAGAGCCAGAAGTCATGTGGGGCTAGATCGGTGGACTAAAATGAGTGAGACTACCCATAATGTCTTTCTGAGCCTGGTGTTCCATTGGGTGGTATGTGGTGAACCTTCACTGTACTTTGGACCATACTGCCTAAAGATAGAACATCTTTGAGAATGACTTCAGAAAGTTGTAGGACTGACAGGTTGTTTTGATATAAGGGAAGTACTCTGAGGGGAATTAATGGCAATGGATTTTTTAATGCAATGCATTTTTTAAAATTTAAACATCTGCCATATACTTTGACCAGCCTTCTCAAGCAATCTTGGGCTGGTATATAAAACTCTCTGAACCATGATTTTCTCATCTTTAAAACAGAAATTTCATCCAGCCCAAAATGATATTAGGAGAAATAAATGAAAGGGATAACTTTCACAGAATTTGTTACATAGCATTTACTCAATATTTACTCACTGCCATTTCTTTCATCATTATGAATATTATTTCTGTGTCTTTCAGCTTATTAGTAATAGATACAGAACTATAATCTCACATCCTCAGAAATATGTTCATCTTCCAGTTTCTCCCCCCCCGCCTTTGGCAGTATTAGGGATCAAACTCAAGCCCTTGTGCTTCCAAGGTAGGCTTGGTACCACTTGAGCTGAATCCCTGGACCTCAGTTGCATTTTTTTTAGAACAAGTTAATATATATGGGAAACTTAGTTAGTTCTTCCATTTGCCCTTGTATTTTTTTGGATGGATACACCTGCTGTACCTTTCACCTCTGCACCACACCTGTCTCATACCAAGAGTTGAGCAGTTTCCATGTCAGGATGCTGTCTCTGCCTGCACTCCTCCCAGAATGCTGCAGGGAGAGAAGAATTCTCAGCCACATTTTGCTTTATTGTAGCTTGCATGGTGGAGAAGAGTGAGGAGGATGTTTCAGCTGAGAAGAAGTTGATTTTAGGGAAGTGTAATAACTGCAAACTAGGTTTAAGAGAGAACAGAATTTAGGAAATGTTTATGACATTAAGGTGAAGAGTTCAAATAATTGCTAGAAAATTTTCTTAATCTTTCTGGTATACTTTGATGAATTGCTGAAAGTTTTCAAAATTTATCAGTTAAAAAGATGATTTTTGTGTTAGGCATGGTGGTTCAAGCTGTGATCCCAGCACTCTGAGAGGCTGAGGCAAAAGGGTTGTGGGTTCAAGCTCCACATGCCCAACTGAGTGATGACTTGTCCCAAAATTTTAATAAATCTGAAAGGGAAAGGCCAGGTGCTGTGGTTTAGTATCAAGACCCTGTTTTCAATTAATCCCTATTTCTGCAAGGAAATAAAAGTTATGAGAATACATTTTTGCCTCCTCAGGAACACTTACCATTGCCAATTTTTAATTCCTGCATTGACGTATAAGAATATATAAAGTCTGCAGTGCTAAACTAGACTGTGTAGCCATAACTGGGGGGCCAGGGGAGAATCTCAACTTGAAGAGATTTCAAGGGAGATTGTTCCAGGAGGCTGGGGAAGGGGCCTGAAGAGGCATGAACACAGATGGGATGAACACCTGCTCAGTTATTCCTGGTGAGCAGTCCATGTCTATCAAAAGGACTTTCTACATCATGTGAATACTCAGTCCACCATGCTCCTGAAGGTAGTAATGCCAAGTACCCATGTGTGTCAGTCAAGACAAATTTGCTCTATGAATTTCCACTCAAATCTCCTGGCCTCACATTTATGACATATGTGCTGCAGGCCAACAGAGATCTCCCCATGTGCTCACTCTCAGGGGCCCTGGACTGTGAAAGCCCTGCTACCCTGCTGGGTTAGACAGGTCTGACAGTGGCAAGCAGACCCTCTCCCTACAAGTGAAATTTTGGCTGGTCTGCCATGTGCCTCTGGCCAAGGCAAGGGGTCAGGGGTGATGAAGCAAACCCCTTTTGTGTGTCTAGCAGAAGAGATGAGGCAGATATATGAGTGAGAAATAGATAAAAAATCTTTACTATAGTATCATAGGAAAAAAATATCCAAAATGAAATAATGAAAATGCCAATATTTTGGCAACCTATTAGAAAAATTAATAATGGAAAGAATGGTTAATAATCTTACTTGGGATGATTAAATACTTTGCTATTGCCACGAGCTGATCTTTGTAACAACTCCCCTTGCTTAAATGAACATGTATCCTAGGGCTACAACATGAGAGACTGAATCCAGTGATGTAATATTTTAAGTCAGTTCCTGCCTCTCCTGTGCTCTCACAACTACTGCAAAGGTTTAAAAACTTATTCCCAGTCAGCACTTTTCTGTGGGGCTGAGAGTCCACAGTTGAAGACAGTTCCCAG
Source organism: Thryonomys swinderianus (assembly GCA_004025085.1). NCBI lineage: Eukaryota > Metazoa > Chordata > Mammalia > Rodentia > Thryonomyidae > Thryonomys > Thryonomys swinderianus. Next base: position 2,821 of record PVIC010022956.1, on the reverse strand, counting down.
GCAGCCCTGGCCAGAGGCTATGGGGAGCCTCCCTCGAGTTGGAAGACCTTGGCTGAGTCATATATCCCTTCCATGCCATCCAGGCCCCGTGGCCCAGTGCTCCTTTCTGCCTTTCTTCTGCTTCTAAAGGCCCTTTCAAGCCCTTGTTAAGTCATGTGAATGTTATTGAAATCTATAAAACTTTTAGTGAAACTTCCAGAATATAAAGACAATGAGAACAGAAAATGTGATTTGAAACCGTGTGACTTGGTTCACCCTTGGATTACAGGACACACTGGACACCAAGTGCACCGTGCCTTCTTGGCAGTGTGAATTCATGGAGGTGAGTGCTAAGGAGAGTAGGGAGCAGTGCTGACTCAGGACTGAGTGTAAATCTCATTGTGTTCATAACACACCAGTAGCTATTAAAACCGGTGTTTTGTGAAAATTGCATTTATTACTTTCTTACCTAAGTCTCCACAGAGGAATCACTTTTTGCCACTTGACTACACATTTGACATTTTGAAAGTTGAGTGGAGCACTGTCATAAATAACATCCCGGGGTCACTGTGTGCTTTTCAATTCAAAGCAGAAAGGCTGAACAAAAAATCATTTTGCTTCAAGGGCAAAATAAAAGACAGTTGATGAAAAGAATCCTTTGGGGTCTGGTCAGTCCGAGGGTCTTGGGGTGAATCTGCCTGAGACTGTGGTGACCAGGTCACCGCCTGTGCTCTGTAGAGCGTCCATCAGCTTGTCTCGCTGCCCACGGCCCACTCCATCACTGTGGCCAGAGCTGTCTCCTCAGGTCAGGTGGAAAAACTTCATGGTAAGCTTTTTTCCAAGTTTCCTTACTGAAGCTTCTCCAAACAAATCTATATTTTGCATTGAGCTAAGCTAATCGAGCATAAAGCTCCATCATTAAGAAGAAATTCAGAGTGGGCCCCATCCTTCCTTAACAGGGCCAAGTAACTGAGCCAGCTGAGGAGAAAGACATGAAGTGGACGCTATAGAATGGCATTTGAAGGACAGACTGTCATTTTGACTTCAGCTACCAGGAAAAGAGGGAAAGTTAGAGGTGAATGGCTAATGGGCAAATGATTAACCATAAAATCTTCACTTGATTTGATGTTATAACAGCCCTAATAGAAAGTGTGTAAGGCAGTCATTGGCTTATATTACATTCTAAATAAAATGTCTAAAATGCTGAGACTCTGTGAGTTAGAAGCAGAGGCATGCAAATGCAGTACTTTTTGAGGGAAGTTCTCACTGTGTGATTCAGGCTCTACTGAATTCACTATGTAGCTTAAACTGGTGACAGTTCCTGCTTCAACTTCCCAAGTGATGGCACTCTTAGGTGTGTGTCACCATATACAGCACAAATATAACTTTTAACATCGTAAAATTCCAGGAAATTTTAGGAATTCAGAAGCAATTGTATATTTCTTTGGGAATAAAACATCTGAGAGTCTACATTATTCAAAATATTAGAAATAGATACAGTAATATAGAAAATCTGTTAATGTTAATCTACTATGTTCACTGTAATAATGTCTTTCCTCTAATAACTTAGCTGTATTCAAAAAATCAATAATTATAATGTAGAGAAATGGTACCAATTTATATGTTTGTCAGTTTTATGTGAAAGTGGCAATACAACTACAAATATCCAGCAGTATTTTCATTACTTAATATTTGGGGTTCCATTTGGAGATTTTGCCCTACATGTTTTTAAATTTGTATTTATTTCCTGTTCCCTGTTCTTTTCAGCAGTTTTCATCTTTCTATTATTTACTTCCATATTCCAGTATTAAGAATCTCTCATTGTGCTAAAATTTGCATAACACAAACATTTTAGTTATCATGAAAAGATACACAACCACTCAAACATTAGCCAGTGAGACAGTTTTGGGGGCTCTGCTAGATTTACTTTGGCCATATGGGCATAATTTTGAAGAACAATAGTGTCTGCTTTGGTGGAAAAAACAGTGAGTGTTACAGAACTTACAAGCTATGAAGCAGCTGGTTTTAGAACTGTGCTTTCTAAACCTTTGTAATACAGATATTTCCAATCTTATAGATACTGTTTCAGAGACTAGGAAAAGAGAGAAAATTCCCAACTATTTTCACACAGCCAGTACAATCATTTAACCTACCTTGGACTACAATAAGATAACAAGAAATCCCAGAACAATCTCACCTACAAGTGTGATCTCACTAATGGATGCAAGAATGCACATATGAACTAAATACAGTAAGTTAATAGATGGAGCAATAATTCAGAAGTATAAATGATTATATGAGATTAAACAATATAAAGTAAAACTGTAGATTAGTAAACAGAAACAGCATTTGACCAAAGTCACATCTGTACATCATAAAACCTGCAGTGGGAATGCCTTCAACCGAGGACCTGTCCTCACTCTGCTCAAGAACACGGGGGTAGCTGGAGGTTGGGAACCAAATGTAAGTGACACACAAAAGTTGCAGTTAATGATGAGACATTAAGAGCACTTCACTGAAACCTAGACACAGATAAAAACGTTCCCTTCCTTCATTTATATTCAACTGTTCCACTATGCTTTAACAGATAGAGTGGCATAAGAAAAACTGGTGAAAATGTTTAGTACTTATCAGATATTTAACTCTCCAATGGAAGAAAGACAGCCTCTTTAACAAATGTTGCTGGAAAAACTGGGCTCTAGCCTGCCAAAAGCTAAAGCTAGACCTATCTCTTTCACCATGCACAAAACTAAACTCACAGTGGATACGAGCCTTAAACATTAAAACAGAAACAATAAGCCTGCTGGTAAACAGGCTTGGTAAAACTCTTGGAGACATTGGC
>PVIC010022955.1:0-27252 GCA_004025085.1 Thryonomys swinderianus | reverse complement strand
ACATGTAGCGATTAGCGCTAGTGGACATGTGTTTCATCTTAATAACTGTTATTATGTTCTTATTCTTGGCTTAATGTTCAAACACTTCCCTTTTAATCCTATATTTTGGAGACCTATCCATTTTTATGTGTGTCTGTGAATACTTCTGCTTACATATCCTTGAGATCACATAAAATTTTCATCATTGAATTTCTATTGTATGGGATGAATTTTGACTACTAAAAGGATATATTTAAGTACTAAATTTTGATTCTTGTGAAATGTGACCTTTTTTGGAAATAGGGGCTCAGTGGATGTAACCGAGTGATACGTGTTGTGTAGGATGAGCTCCTAATCCAGGGCAATGTGTCCCTACTGTAACAGATGACAGGGCCACGTGCCCAGGTAGAGTGCCACGTGACGGTGATGGCACTGGTGACAGCAATGTGCCTACCGGATGATGAACGCCAAGCATTACTGACGGCTGTGAGAAGTTGCAGAGGTGTGTAGACCTTTTCTCCCTTAGGGGAGAATCAAGGCCTAACAATGCCTTGATTTCAGATTTTTTTTTTTTTTTGAGACAGGGTCTCGCTTTTGTAGTTCAGGCTGGCCCTGAGCTCGCTATGGTGCCCAGGCAAGCTGCTGCGAACTCAGCAATCCTCCTGTCTCTGCCTCCCGAGTGCTGGGATGACAGGCATGAGCCACCACGCCCGGCACTGTGGTATGTGGTGTTGATTGCTGGTGGGCATGAGTCACCACGCCCAGCATTCTATGTGGTTACCGGGATCGAACTCTGGACCTCGCACTTGCAAGGCAAGTGCCGGAACCACTGAGCTAAATCTCCGGCCCTGATTTCAGATTTTTGACTTCCAGGGCATTGAGCTTAATTTCTGTTTTTTTAAAGTCCCATTGCTTGTGATATTTGTTAGAGTAGCTCTTGGAAGCTGATACAGCCCTCACTGCAAAATGTTTACTGAACCCCAATGAGTCACACACAGGGGTGAAATAAAGTCAGTAGCCAGTAGCCCAAAGGAAGGATCATATATTTGCTTTACACTTACTCAGTTTTCTTCCCGCCACAGTCACAGTACTAAATAGCAACACTCATCTCATCTCCCTTCTTCTGTCCGTGGATGGACGCTATTCTGCTCTGGAGCAACACATGTTGTCTTCCCCACCATCCTGAGGGTGTGTGGTGTGTCACTGTGTGTCTTCCCCAGGAACCACTGCAGAAATAAGAGTTCCGACCTGGGATACTACGGTCACCACATTCCCAGCTTCATCATTCCCTTCAGGCAGCTACTGCACAAAGTAGTTACCTCTGCACAGTCTGTGTCCTCCTCTGAGACTGTGAGGATCTTGGTGTGTTTGTCAAATTCTTGTGCACTGCCCAACATGGTATTTGACAGGAGATTTTTAGGAAATATTTCCAATAAATTAAAGCCAGTTTCACTAAACAGGAACTAGAGGACACTCTGCACATTTTCTTTCCCTACATGAACCTTGTCTCCCTCATCTTTTATTGTTCTATGTCCAATAGCATAGCGAAACTCTTCTATGTGACTGTGTCATTGTTTGATTGTAAAATAAGTTCAATCGTAGAAATAACAGAGGCTTCTGGCTCAGTGGCTGAAACCATTTTTTTGGTAGTAGAATTACAAAGCAAAAGCACCTAACCCCAGGAGGAAGTCCTGGCCATAGCATCGTGACTGAGCCCTGAGTACTCAAAGGGGTTGGCCTTAAATTGAAAGCCAGAATTTTATCTGTGAAAAATAGCACAAAGGTGGGGCAAGCTACTGGAGATCAACTTCAAATTCAACCAAAGAAAGATATTTTCTGAGGCTTCTTTTTAAATAGATGTGGTGTGTATATTTTTGTGGTGGCCTTTTCTTCTTTTCATTTTTGTATTATTATGTAGTATAATGGCCTTTTACTAAATAGACTCACAGGCCTACTCTGGAGCCGTTTGTAGTGCAAACATTAGCATTTGCACCAACTGTGAGCGGCACAAGCTGCTTTTTAAGGAAGATGGAATCAAGTTATTAATTCTTAATGGGTATGCCTTTATTAAATAAAAGAGTCTAAGGGATGTGTTTCATTCGTTAGCTAGCATTTTCGAGGATAGAAGTAAACAGCCTTTCTCTTGTGGTGAACACATGTTGATGAGGATTTATTTCTTGGAGCAAGATGGATTACTTTCGTCAGACACTAAGGGTCAGCAGCGTGATGATGGTGAAATATTCAGCCCACATGCCTCACTCTGAGCCCGTGGTATCTCCCCCTTTTTAGTAAAGCAAGGACCCCTGAGATCCACTTCCAACTGGAATTTTATTTGCTATTCATGCCTGCAGCATCTCGGTCTCTGTGGACCAACTTGGCCCACACCATGCACCTGGGACCTTGGAGGGCTGAAGCCCCACATGGGCAGAAAGGACTGGGTGCTCTGTTTAGCGGCACCAGGAGACCAGCAGCGGCAGCAGCATCTGCCACCACCATAGAAGGGGACCAGTGACACTCACCTGCCCAGGAAAGTACTGCTTCTCTGGCGTCTGTCCAGTGGGGAATGAGTGGGAGCTGACAGCACCAAGGAGGGAGCGGGACAGGGAAGAAACCCAAGGGACCTGGAAAGCAAATATCATCACTTTACAAAGAGAAATGCAGACCAGGACTCACATGCTGAACCTAAGCAGGGTCCTGCTGCCGGGAGGAACTGCTCTAACAGGACCGACTCACTATGCTTTTATAAAAACAGCCACCATTGCTGGGTTACAGTTAAAAACCAGTCAGAACACCCATTGCCAGGAAAACCATTTGCTACATCTTCTGTCCGCATGTCCTTCTAAAGCCTCATGTGGTCAGAGATGGAGTTTCCAGAGGTGGCTGGATCTATGGTTTGTGCTTCAGGGATCAAAGACCTGATGCTGGAATTGATTCAGTGTGATGCTAGGATGGAGGGTGTGAGTGCTACCTGCCCTCAGGGTGGGAATAGAAGGGACAGAAAGAGGATTAATATGCAGTTTGTTGCCTGTTGCTTGCATGCTTCTGTGTCTTCTGCCTGCCATGAACTGTTTCTCCTCCACCACACCCCTCTGCTTGGAGCCAACCCATCATGGTCCGAGACTTCTGCAAACTGTGACACAAAATCTATCTTTCTTCCTTTATCTTTGGGTGTCAGCAATGACGAAAAAGAACTAAGACACATCATTTCAGAGAAAAGCAACAGGTCTAAACGCTGAGATGGGTCAGCTGTTTATATCATTCCACAAGGATTTTAAAGCAAGTATCATAGAAAGACTCAACAAGAAGTTAAAAATTATCTTACAGCAAATGAAAGAATAGAAAAAATCTCAGCACAGGTATAGAAGTTAGGAAAAGAGACCAAAAGGAAATTATGGGACTAAACACACACACACACTGAAAAATAAAAAACAGTAAAAGAAAAGGAAAAGAGCTGGAGGGACCGAAGACTAAAATAGCCGAAGGAGGGAAGATCTGGTGAAAATGAAGACTGATAATGAGATTCACTCAGTGCAAATGTCAGAAAGTAGGTTTTAAAAATTGAACAGAGCAACGGGGATCTGTGGGCCAATATGAAAGGCCTGAGTTTTATATCATTAGCGTCGCAGAGATAGAAAAGAATGTGGAGCTGATGGTGGTTGAGAAAATAACAGCTGAAAACACTTTAAATTTGGCAGAGAGACAGAAAGCTACAGGTTTGAGAAGATGAGAAAATTTCAAATAAGATCAAATCAGAGGAATTCAAGACACATCATAATTCTATTTCCCCAAAGAGAAAACAGCAGTAACACAAACTTAAAAACAAAGAAAAACGATACTTTGGGTACTGCGGAACGCCAAGTCTAAGACAATAGATTTCTCACCTGAAATCACAGGGGTTAGAAATACTGAAAGGTAAAGAAAATAAGTCAAAAACAGAGTCCTATATCTGGCAAAATGATCCTTCAGGAATGAGTGGGGAATGAAGGTATTTTCAGGTAAAATATAAACAGGAGCCTATGCTGCTGGCAGACCGATACTTGAGGAAGGGCTGCAGGGACCCATCTGGGCAGGAGCAAGATCATAACGGAAGTCGTGCTTGAAGAAACCAGACACAGCAGAGGGGTGGAACGTCCCTGTCCGCAGTCCTTCGAAATGCAGTTCCAGGGCTGCGGACCGGAGCTTGTGGGGAGCCCTGGGCTCCACTTGTGCCCCACCCCCACCCCAGGATGCAGTTACAACCCCGGAGGGCAGCAGCTTTCCCATGAGTCCAGCCTTCGGGGCCTGGGTTTCAGACTCCAGGGTCTCTAAGGCCCTCTGCGGGATTCCCGCAGACATGAATGATGGCCCCGGGGAAGTTTCTCCTTTGTGCGGCGGCTGCATGCACCGCAGCCTGCATCTTCAGCAGGAGGCGGATCTTCCTGGGTCCTGGGCTCAGGTCCAGGGGACCCCAGGCAGCTCGGGCTGTGTCTGGCGGCAGAGAACCGAGTCAGTCTCAGTGCCGTCCGGGAGGAAGCCTGTGAAGAGGCGGGCAGGGCAGACCCCAGGGCGGCCAGGCGTTCCCGGGTCTCAGGGAACTCATGACTGGGTTCTGGAAGGTTTCGATATGAAAATTACTATTCTGATAACTTGCAAAAGGAGCTCTCATAATCCACTGGACTTGTGCATAAACCACCTCACCCTGCTTGGCCACAGGCATCGCCCACTGGTCACTCATTCGCTGGCACCCACTGATGGCCGTGCCAAGAGCTCTGTCAGAGGATTAATCGAAACTATCCCGGAATGAGCAGGAGGGGACCGTGAAGAAGCTCTCTGCACAGTGCACGGTGACTAATGAAACCGAATAGCGCCTAAATACCGGGCTGGCGCTTTGACAGGAAGTCGTCAGGCAGAGGTGGCCCCGCGGTGGAGACAGCAGCCGCGCAGAAGCTGAAGGCCGGGACAAGGGGCAGTGCCCACCCAGGGCCTGGGGCCATCCTCCCTGAGTCCCAGCCCGCTGCTCCCTCCCACGGACCCGTGGGCACAGCCTCCTGGCCTGCAGTCACGCGTCCTGCGACTGTCCAACAGGACGGAAGCCGGAAGCCCCTGCCTGTGCTTCCCGGGCTCCCAGGGACCCTGGAGGTTCTGCCTTCCGCTTGCCCTTCCGGGTGTTTGAAGATAATGATTTCATTTTGATCTTCACGCTGGGCGTTTTGCTCACTTGTTTTTATTTTGAGCCGTTTCATTAGGATTGTCTACCTTCTCACAGTTACAAGTGTGGGCTACAGCTTATCAGTTCTTGTCATTAGTGTCTCCATTTCTTAGCCAATTGACAATTACTCATATGCTATCTATTTTCTTGTAGTTATATTTTGAATACAGCGTCAAATTCACATTAATAAATCAGAAGTACGCCCGCAATTATCTCCATAACATCTTTGTTTTCGTACAACTGCACATAAAATGGTCCCTCTATGGTATGAGTGATGAGTTGGAAATACAAAGTCAAGCTACTTTTACGTGAGGAAGCGTATGAATAATAAAAATAAAGGTCTTCTACTTTTCATGAGTACTGGGGATGGAACCCAGCACCTTCGCCCTGAAGCAGACTCCCAGTCCACCCTTTCTTTTTCCCTCTCTCCCCCTCTTTCCCTCCCTTCCTTCCTCCCTAGGCTGGCTCACGCTAAGTTGCCAGCTTGCCCGGGCTGGCATGGAACCTGCCATCTTCCTGTGTCAGCCTCTTGAGGCGCGGGGATAATGACATCATAAACACATTTCTTGGCTGGGAGCCGAGAGACGCTGCCCGCCTTGGAAGCGGCTGGCCGGCTGACCACAGAGCAGACCCTTCTGCCCTGTGGATACCAGGCAGCGACACAGGCTGGGTGATTAAGCCCGCGGTCAGAAGGCCAGACCTTATTTTTCTTGGCTTCACCCACTGGATGTGCTACTATCCATCACCAGTGTGGCACGGTTTGAGGTTTGTTCCCTTAAAGATTGAAACTTTAAAGCCCTGCAAATTGGCAAAACGAGAGAAAGGAATGAAGTCTGGGAAAAAACAGTCCTCCCGTCAGGGAACAGGCCCAGCTCAATTTAAAAATATATAAACTTAAATGACTTCGGATAAGAGGCTGCGGAGGCGTCTGCACGGCCACAGGCCGTCGTGGCCGGCTTCGTGGGACCGGCGGAGACCTTCCCCCAGGGTGGCTGTCGCTGCCCGGGGTCAAGCCCTCCCGCCGCCCGGAGGTGGAGGGAACACGGTCGCAGCTCTGCACCGCACTGCGGGCCCTCACTGCCAGCCTGGTTCGCCCTTCCCTGTCTTTCTGGAAGCCAGTTCCGAGCAGGGGTCAGGCGACAGCCACGCAGCCGCCGCCGACCAAGAGGAAGTGCTGTCTTTCTAAAGCGTTTCTGGGCTCTTCATTGTCAAGGACAAACTAACCTTGACCTTAACCTCAGCGTTGTAAAGCTGTGTCTTCCCGGAGTCACTGAGAAGAGAGAAAGCGCAGCCGCACCAACCCTTGTTTTTTGACACACTCCACAGGTGGCTGGGGGAAAGCTCACTCTTGGTTTATATTTGATTTTTTCCACCTAACTATGTCAGAAAACTTGCAGGAGAACAGAGAGCCAGCAGCGTTGTTCCTCACCTTTACCCAGTGATCACTGCCTAACATTCAAGGAAAGGCGCCGTGGTAGAATTTCTCTGACCTTGTGCTTGAACCCAGGAGCCAAAGGCAGGGGTGAGATGGAGGAGCTCCGGACTGCGGGGTGCCTACCCCGCCGCCAGCGGCCTCCTGCCGTGCGGGCAGCCTGGCAGCCAGTCCTGCCCCCTGGCCTTCCTGGCATTTATGAAATCTAAAGTTGCCTCCAGCGTTACTTAATGTTTCGCTTCCCAGCATGAGATTCTCAAAGTCAGTCTCACCCTGCACTAGGTCGGGAGACGCGAGGAAAAGCAAAGCCTCCGCCCACGCAGAGAGTCTCCCGGAGGGTGGAAGAGGAAGGGCGCAACCTTATCACTAAGTCAGGGCCGAGCCGAAGTGCCGAGAGGCGCAGACGAGACCTCTGGCCCCGCTGGGAGGCGGCGGACGCACCTGGGGGACCCCGCAGGGACCTTGCCGCGCACAGCGCGCCCCAACTTGCCCTGGTAACAGGGGGTCACCGCGTTAGCCAGCTGGGTGTGGTGCGGAGCGAGATACGCCAGCGCCAGTTTCGGGGCCGGGCCCCACCCCCACCCCCACCCCCACCCCCACCCCCACCCCCACCCTCGAGGTGTCTCTACCCCGGGGCACCAAGGCAGACCGAATGGGGGCGGGAAGTGCGCATGCGCGCGGGGCGCGGGGGCGGTCTGGCTGCGTCTGCCAACAGTCAAACCTCTTTATTTTTCACTTGGATTTTGAGGACGGGTGAGTGTCTTGCTTAGACTATCTTGGCAGGATTATCCATTTGCATGACGTTCTACGCCTCGAAAGATAGGTCAGCGGTGTTTTCCAAAATCAAGTGTTGTCTACGGCTGTACCACCCTGTACGTAGGTCTCCTCTGATCTGGGAAGCAAAAATCCAGAGTGCCTGTCTCCTGGAGCCCTGTGCCCGGTGGACGTGTGCCCTGTGCCCCTCCCCCCTCGGGCTGGCACGCCGTCTTCACCCTCCAGATCCCCGAGGATCTTTTACACTCGTGGCGCCACAGTTGAAATGCCCTCTCCTCTCCGTATCCCTTAGACCGCGGGATAATCGTGTTTAAGCTGCCCGGCGGTGTCTCCTCTCCGGTACTGCGCTCTCTGTAACTCCCCTCTCAATAAGTTCCTGGAAAATGCAGACATGACTTCATACTTCCCCAGTGAATCCCAGGCGCACAGCCTCGGTGATTGGAATGGATCCTAAGCTAAGAAGCTGGCCTGCGTTTTGATGCGTGCTAATGCCCGTTGTGCAGCTTGAACAGGCAGCCCCGGGGTCCTGCCCGGCAGCGGCGTGCCAGGCTCCTCCCTCCGGAGGCCTCCGGGTTAGAGGCCCAGAACGTCACGAGTGTTTCCCCTCTTAAAAGGCACCTCATGCTTTGGGCGGTCGCCGGCTACGGTCGCACACAGACGGCCGCTTGTCGGACTGCACGTCTGGGCCCAGCAGAGGCCGCACGGTGCGTGTGAAGATCTCCGTGGGGAGTGCGCACAGCCCCCCAGGCAGCGCGGCCGACTTACTGGATTCTTTCATTCGCTTCAGTCTGGGGCCACTGGAACCCCTGCGAAACTGTCCAGACGAAGCGTAAGCAGCGGCCAGCATCGCGCTACAGGCTGGAAAGGAGGGGACTAGGGGGCTGTCCCGGAGGGTACGGGCCTCACCGGCCCCGCAGTCCCAGCCGACGGGGACACCTGGGCTCACGGCAGGAGGGGCGGGCGAGACGCTGCTCTCTCCCGAGGTCACAGAGGCGGCGAGTCTGGGCGCCATGACATCCTTGGTTGGTGAGGTGCGTGTCACTCTGACTAAACACACTTGCTCGCGGAGCTGGTAGGCTGCGGAGCTGGTGTGCACAGGGCCTGGACGGGACCTTCCGGGGACCGGGGGGGTTTTGAAGGAGGTGCTGGGGGCTAGGACGGAGGTGAAGCCAGGCAGGACTCGGAGACGCTGCAGGCTTTAATTACTCCACTGTCGTAAGGCAGATGTGCCCAGGTCAGATTTATTATTTGACTTGACATTCAGAAATGCTTTTACAGTGTGGCATCATTCGTGAAAGCCAAGACCGAGGGCGTCCGGCCAAGCCCCACCTGACTTGACCTGTCTCTTAATGCACCCAGGGCTGACATAAACGGGCCATTTAAATGTCTCAGGAGAAAGTTTCTGACTCTTCCACGAGAGATGCCTCCGGGTCAGGGAAGCTCACACACAGAGAAATCTAACCTTTACTTTTGTTTTTTAATTCCAAAAATTACTTTGTCCTTGGCATGTTTCTTTAACCTTATAATTGCTCCTGAGCTAAATTAGATTTCTCAATATCCTCTCTCCTCAGTATCCTCTAGCAAGGACAGGGGCTCCGAAAAATTCACTGTAAAAGCTGTGCCATTTCATATTTCACATGATCCTTTCACCGCAGCAATGGTTACACTTTATGCATTTCCTAAAATGTTTCCAAGTTTTCTGCATTCAATTTTTATTTTTCCACTGGTTTCAAACAGTTATTCTTTATACTTCTACCAGTTTAATGGTTAATATTAATTTTTGTTAGGTTTTAACATTTAATCCAGGCAATTTTTTTTCATTAAATTCAAATTATCTTAAAAAGTTTTGTTTTCTGGTTTCTACATATTTTCTGTTTTCTATATATTTTCTTATGGGTATATACTAATATTCCAAGTGTTTTTATATAGAAAATCCAAATTATTTTTTAAAAATTAATTGATTTCATTTCATACATACATTATGATCACATTCAACATTGAGAAGTTGTCTTTGTACATGAAAAACCCCAGTCCTTGAATAATTTGGAATAGATAACATTTTTTTCAAAAGGAATCAATAGCAGTGAGAACTGTCCACAAGGGTAATATGCAGGATGCTGACTTGTGTATAATTTATTTCAAATATTTCTAAGGATAGTTAGACCAAATGTGTAGTATTGGACCCTATTCCTTATTGGGAAAATGTGTAAGAAGATAATAAAATTAGCAAGATATACACTGAAATTAATGCACCAACTAGAACACCAGTTTACCTCCCAGTTGTACAAGAGACCAGATCACCTTGGCTGAACATTTGAAACTTTTTATACCTCAGAGTTGGGATACATACAGTAGAGATGCCAACTTCTGCCAAATACACTTGATATAATCATCAGAAGAATCTTCCCTGTTGTGTTACAGAGAAACAATGTAACACAGGAAGAGAAGATGTTTGAATAAATGCAATGTGTCCTCTGGTTCTCTTACAACCACAAGTTCTAAAATGACTCATTCTCATAGGAAGTGTTCATTGAGAATTTTACCACGTTTGGTCCATACTAAGTAGTTTGTAAGATGAATTACTAAAGTATCTGCCTATGAAAAATTTAATGACTGAGTCGCTTTTATGAGAAGGAGATGTTACTTTGCTGAAATTTTCGCATAAATTGTCATAGTATTACTTAATATAATAACAATTACATCCTTCCAGAAATATATGTCTCTTACTGTGAAGTTATTCTCCATCAAGTACCATCTAAAGATAAGGAAATCCTGTACCAATAAAGACAAGTGCACTGATACTGAAAGGGATTTCTACTTGGGCTTCACCATAGCCCTTTGCTGGGGCTCTGCTCTGTGTCTCTGTATTGCTGTTGGTCCCTAAGGAAAGATGCCTGCGGCGGCTTTTCTATCATAGCAAGGGGCAAGCGTTAAAATCAGCATAAAAGTTTTTGCTTTGCTACTGATCCCTATAATTCATTAAATTTTACTGTGAATGGTAGGGAATCCTTATATTCTAATATAAAAAGGAAAACAGAGATAAAAGGAGAATTGATAAAAATTTTACTGAGGCAATAAAAAAACCAGTTTCTTAGAATAATTTAGAAGTGATTATTTTGGGGGGGGGGTTGAAGAACCACTTCAGTCTAAGACCTTTAATTTCCAGTGGAAACTAATTCCACAATTAGTCATAAAGTCAGAGGACAGCTTGCTGCTAAAGTTTGCTAACATTAAAAGAAAAAGTCATCTTGGGCCGGAGGGTTAGCTCAGTGGTTCCGGCGCCTGCCTCGCAAGCGCAAGGACCTGAGTTCGATCCCCGGTTACCGCATATAATGCTGGGCGTGGTGACTCACGCCTATAATCCCAGCACTCGGGAGGCAGAGACGGGAGGATTGCTGAGTTCGCGGCGGCTGGCCTGGGCACCATAGTGAGCTCAGGGCCAGCCTGAACTACAAAGCAAGACGCTGTCTCCAAAAAGCAAAAAAAAAAAAAAAAAAAAAAGTCATCTTAAAGCAGCACATAAAAAAGTTCCATGTGATTCACTCTGACGATGTGTGTGCTGCACTATTGCTACAGTGATGAAGGTACGAGTTCAGATGCAGGAGGACACCTTAGTGTCTCTGCTGTAACCAAGTGCCTCTCAGAGGAGCTCGGAGCTTGAGGCACAGGTGGGAAGGAGTAGGTGGGGGTGTGGCCAGAGGACTCCGGCTCCCCCGGGAGGCTCCCACGCCCTGGAACCTACCCTGGGTCCGTTATGAATGTGTCGTGCTGGGGGACAAAGGGAGAGGACTGCAGCAGATGGGCTTAAGGATGTTAATCGAGAGATCGTATACTGTAGAGATGGCCTAGAAGTAGCATGTGGGATGAGTGAAATCAAAAGGCCTTTTATTTTTAAAGGCTTCACAGAGATCGAAAGTGACTCTGATGAGAGGCTGAGGGATCAGGCCAGGAGAAGGTGACGGGAAGATGGCAGAAGGGGAGCGAAAGAAGAGAGGGGAGAAGGCGGAACAAAAGGACAGCAAAGGAAAGGACCAGATCCTCCCGTGAATCTTCTGTAAATTGCAGGCCATTGATTTTAGCCTAAAGAGATACAGGTACGATTTCTCAACACAGAACTGTAAAATAATCAATTTCTCTAAATCACAGATATAGTGTTTATTGGGCCATCAGCACCAATCTTTAGCATGAGGAGCTTGGTGGGATCACACCTGAAATGAAGATATTCTAGAATGTTCTGTGCTAGTTGTTGCTATGGGACAGTTCTTCCTGTCCTCTGTCTCTGTCTGTCCCCAGGGCAGCCACGCATTTGTCATGATTTGGGGCCATCTTGGATGAAGAGGGTGTTTGTGTCCTCAGCTGCTTCTAGTGAACCCCTTTTCACCAGCACTCGGCCCATCCTGTGAGCAGCACACAGGCACTCGGCGTCTCTCCATGCGGCTCCACCCCTGGAGGGCGTGAGTGTCTAGGCTCTCTTTTTTGGTATATGCAGAGTCTCCTCTCAAAGCTCATGAGAGGACCATTAATCTTACGCAAACCCATGTGTTTTTAATTTCTCATAATGCCAAGATGGTACCGTAGCTATAAAATCTGTTTCCATCTTGGTAACTGGCAATTGCTTTCTGTGGAGAAGTTCAGGGACAACGCTGGAAGATCATCGGCTGAGAAAATCTAAGATAAACAGGATGCTTGGAATCCTAACACTCCAGGCTCACGCGGATCCCTGTGCTGGTGAATAGGGGCAGGACGAGTAATACTGATCCAAAGGGCCTGTGATTTTTAATTCCGCTGTTAAGCAGTGCCGCCTTACAACCTTGTCGGTTATCGGTACCCTTTGGTTTGCTGGGCAGGGCCGTCCAGGGATCTCTTTCTATGGACCTGTCTCTTATTGATCTCTAACAGATTCCCCGAGCAGCAGAACTAGGCTACAACGAGAGGATTTGAGCCCTGACCTGCATTAAAATGCTGCACTTTGCCACGTGCCTGAGGCTGGAAGAAACTCAGCAAGGTGGCACTGGGCAGCCCGGCCTGCGTGCCGTGAAGATTCTCAGGGCCCTCCCCAAGGGCTTTGCTCTCTCCACCCTGGAGACACACCACAGGGGTTACGATCAGCCCACTCATTAGAGACACTCGGGGGGGGTGGGGCCGGAGCAACCCCACCCCGTGAGTCAGCAGGACGGAGCCGCCCGCTGCCTGCAGCTCTGGGGCCAGGCCTTCCCTGCCCTGCGGAGTTGCACAGCCGTGGCCTCCGCTCTCTGACGAAGAACCGGGCGGCAGCCTGACTTCCCTTGTGTCTGTGACAGGGTGTAGATTGGCATGGCTCCCAGGGTCCTCCCCTCGCGCGGGCTGGGGTGCAGACACTGCGCTAGCCCTGCACCCCGTGCCTGGAAGAAGCCCATCCAAGGCCCAAGTGCGTCCAGTCACAGACTGGGGGTCTCTCTCTGGGAGAAGAGCCATCTCCAAAACACACTGGGGGCTTCTTTCAGAGAAGCAAAAGGGCTCGTTAACGAAGGGGATGGGAATTGGAGCCATAGTGAGCTCTTGTATCATAAATGAGACTAATTACACTGTCAGTGCTACTTACAGCTTCGCATCAACTGAGATAAAAATCAATCTACTCAAGGACAAAGAAAAATTACACACACTTGGGGTTTAGTCATTTTATGAGTTAGCTTTCCCTTTGCGGGGACCCAATATCCCATGCTCACGACTGAAAGGAGGACACGGTTTGTCTGGCTCCGGGTTTCAGGGGATTCAGTTCGTGGTTGGCTGATTTCAAAGCAGGAGCAGCGCAGCAGGAGGTGGAGCAAAGCTGCTTCGTTTCTGATAGGCTGGAAGCAGAGGCAGAACGAGAGCAAGAGTCAGCCGCAGACCTCAGGGTCACACTTCAAAGTCGTACCGAGACCCACCTAGCACTGCACTTCCTCGGTCTCCTGGGAAGCTCCCAAGCCAATCAGGTTGAAGACTGAGCTTACCTGTCTTATTAGAAGTGCAAATGGGACCCTCCAAATTCTTGAGTCTTGAAAATGTGTCCAAGGATTGTATAGCTGAAACTGCAGGGGGGGCTTGTGAACCGTGACTTGTTTGCTAAGAACTGTGTTTGAGACGCCATGGTACAAACGCTCCTGTGACAGAGGGTTGGGTTTAGGTGGGCGGCGTCACCACCTGACACAGGGAAGAGTGAATTTTTGTCCAGATGTTTCAATTCTCCCTGGGTCACAAGCTGAGCAGCACTGGAGGGTCTGTGGAGAGGGCCCTGCTTGCAAGCTCATCTGTGGACATCCTGCGTGCCAAGGTCTCCTGGCACCATGGTGATGCCCTCAAGCAGTGCCCATGAGTGGTGGCTTTCCTCAGGGAGAATGCTGCCTTTCTTCCCCGAAGTCCACATGGTTCAGTCCCTTGTAACTGGCCGTGAAGTTGTGCCATTCTCAGGACTTCGCAGTATGGGTTTCTCACTCTGGCCAGAATCCACTGAGAAGGTTCTGCTGTCATCGGAGGACCAATTCCAAACACGACAGCACTATAATCTCCTAGCAGCATGAGAGATCCAGATTCTAAACAAGACCCACTTTCTGAGGAAGAGAAGTTCAAAGAGAACTGTCTAGGAAGGCATGACTAACCTGTATAACTTAGCGGAAAAAGGTTTATTTTAGCTTACAATGTCAAAAGTTTCAGCACATGGCTGTTGGTTCCCACAAGGGAACCAGGTTCATGGCACAGGGGATGGTAGGACAGCGTCTCTTCTCGTGGTGACAGGACGCAGGGAGCAGAGGAAGCGGTGGATTCAGTGGGAGCAGGGTTTACTTCAAAGACACAATCCAGGCAGCAGCTGGGCCCGCTCCTAGTACCCACCCCGCTGGTGAATCACAACGGATCATCCGTGATGAGCCAGTGTCCTCCAGCCCGGTCTCCTCCAGCTCCTCTCTGAACGTGCTGCGGGGAAGGAGGGCTGAGCTCTGCACACGAGAGTCTGGAGGACACGCAGGCTGAAACCGTTAGCCGTGTCCCAGGACACACGCGGACACGCTGCTGGTTCATCTGCCGTCAGTCACAGCCTTCCACCCGCGCGGCGCCAGCTTCTCGGCCTCCGGCGCGTCTGCCCCGCCAGAGACTGTGGGCCACAGCGTTCTGGGCACCAGGGGGAGTTTCATGAGGCAGCAGCCTGTGGGCGCCGAGGGGTTTCCTGTCTGAGACACGCTCCTCTCAACATCCGAAGTGCAGAATCCTCCTTCACCTGGTCCATATTCTGAGTAAACACATGTGCAAACGGATGGTGCTGGATGCGGCTGGAAGGCAAATCTAGGTTCTCACGAAAGCCGTTTGAGAGGAGGAGATAACAGGACGCGGTGGCCTGACGCAGGGCACGGGCTGCCTCTGGAGGGGGGGCAGTCCTCATCCCTGGGCCCTCGGAGTTCAGTCAGCCAGAAAGCAACGGGGAACTTCGTCTTCAAAAATATTATTATTTTTTCTCTTCTTTTTTCTTTTGCTTCAGCAACACCCAGAGCCCAGACGAGGAGCAACTGCTGTGCTGCTCTCACGGAAGGTGGGGAAGAGCCACCCTGTGTGACCATGGCTGCCCGGCTGTTCCCACTGCCCTGGCTGGGAGAGACAGGCTCTCACGACGTCGCCGTCCTGAGCTGCCGACGGTGAAGTCAAGAACCCTGAGCGGACACAGACGTGTCCAGTGGGTTCCGACCCGCACGGACTTACTGAGCAGGCCTCACGTAAGGGGTGTGTGCCAAGAGCCAACGTCTCAGCCATAAAATCAGCTCCACTCAGCGACATGTTTTTCCATTTAATGAAAACGGCGAAGATCACCCATCTAGAACGTTATTTTCTTTCCTCCCCTAGTCTCTTGCAAGAAGTTGTGATTTATAAGTTTTCAGCAGGCCGGCAGAAACAAGGGATGGCCCTCCCACTGGCCAGCTGCCTCGCTCCAAAGCGAACCACGTAAACTGCGCTCTACGGGGCGTCTTGGCCAGTGTCCCCAGGTGTCCGTGAGTGGAAGGCTTGGGCTGCAGCTCAGGCGGCATGCGAGGCCATGGAAACCCGAAGAGAGAGCTTTCCCGGAAGCCCACCCCTCCCCGAGGCTCGGGACGCCTCCCTCCTGCTCCCACTCTCTGCTCCTCTCCGGGGAGGGGAGCACTTCCTGCTCCACGTGCTCCCGGAGTGACGTGCGGCCTCGTCACAGTGCCCAAAGCAACAGGACCAGCCGCCCACGGACTGAACCCATAACCATCTGCCAACAGAAAACTCTCATTTTTACCAACTAGTATCTCAGGATGCGAAAGCTAAGGCATACAGTTGATGGTTTGCTTTTCACTGTGCATCTGGCCCATACGCAAACTCCAAAGCCTTTGTTTTTCCTATGAATATTTGCTTGAGACAAGACCCAACTCTACCACTGGGCCTGGGGGGGGGGGGGCAGCTCCCGTCTCTGTAGCCTGACCTAGGGAGGGAATTTAACAGAACCTATCAGAGCACCCTCTTCTGGCTGTAGTACAAAATAGCAAAGCAAATTGGCCCCAGGATCCAACTCGCTACCCAGGTTGTGCCTTTTCCCGTTTGGACCTTGCTGTTCACCCGGCTCATGGGTGACGGAAGCGAGGCTCAGCGCGGCTGTGTCCGGCCGAGTATGCTCCGGGCAAAGGCTGCTTGTATCGTTTCTCTCCCTTGCCTGCTTCCTGGCAATTTCTAGATAATTAGTTGTAGATGTAAAGAAAAAAAATGTGGAGCCGGAGGGTTAGCTCAGTGGTTCCGGCGCCTGCCTCACAAGCGCAAGGTCCTGAGTTCGATCCCCGGTAACCACATACAATGCTGGGTGTGGAGACTCACAGCCACCAGCAATCAATACCACATACCACAGTGCCGGGCGTGGTGCCTCACGCCTGTCATCCCAGCACTCGGGAGGCAGAGGCAGGAGGATTGCTGACTTCCAGGCTTGCCTGGGCTCCATAGTGAGCTCAGAGCCAGCCTGAACTACAAAGTGAGACCCTGCCTCAAAAAAAAAAAAATGTGTCTAAGAAATCAGTTTTATTGGGAATCTGGAGCCAAGATGAAGGAAATGACACTTTTTGTGAATCCTTGTCCATGTTTAGATGTAAACTGTCTTAAAAGTCACCTCAAATCTTCCCCAAGGAAGCTCAGAGGGCCTCGGCCTTGACTCCCTCTGAGCCACTTCCCTGACTCAACAAAGGAACTTCCCCAGCTGGAAAGCAGCGATGCCAGAGCTGACCGCATCCCTGGAGCAGTTTCCAGTAACAAGAATAAGCAGTGATTCCTCCACCCGCCCCCGCTGTAGAGCAGGTCAGCAGGTGGGGCTGGGAGGTCTCTGCCTGCAGCCTGGAGGACGGAGCTGCCTTTTGCACGACAGGAGGCTGCAGACAAGGAGGCGATTACCACTGCGCCTCCTCGGGCCGCTTCCTCCGCCGCAGACAGGTGACCTTTCCCATAAAAATCTCAAACTGCCTTGTCAACTTCTGCTACCTTTGTGCGGCAGGAAAAACACCGTTGAAATGCTGAGCAGAAAAATACAGTCGTTGAGCTCTTTATTTGACATCTGACAGCTAAAGGCAAGAATTCTGGGCAAGACATTTCAATTTCTGCAGCTCATCCCGGCCGTGGAAGCCGCCGACCCCTCAGAGAGAGCGGGTTCTCGCAGGGCTCCCATTTGGGTGAGGCTGCAGGACACTGCTGCAGATAATAGGAAGACAAGCCGTGATCCCTGAGTATTCACTAAGAGATAATGGGACTCAGATTAATGACTTGAGATTTTATACATCAGCCACAATAGATTACCCAGGATTCCTGAAAAGTGATATTGATAACTGGGATCCAACCTTTATATTAATTAACCTCATTCTGACAATGAAAAAAATGTACTTTGGTCTCAAATAACTTCCATTAGAGAAAATGCAACATCATGAACAGTGTGATTTATAATCTCAGACCAGGGAGGAAATAAATTGCGATGTTAGGGTTCTGTTGCAAAGCTAGAATTAAGACACCATCTTTCTGTATGATAAATCCAGATGGGCTTCTTCTAGATGCTGCAATACATCTTAATGAAATGTTTCCGGGGGCTCTTATGCGATGGCCCAGAGCCAGTGGCTTTCTCGTCACATGGTCACAAGTTTTAATTTTTCATCTTTTAAGTAATTTATCTATCATAAGTCAATCTACCCACTTGTATATATTATATAACCAAATATTTAAGTTATTTGTATATAGTAACTATAAAGTAGGGATATATCTATACCATATGAAGCCAAGATTCTTTGAAATAGACCATATGGAGAAAGACTCTTACACTTAAAAACAAAACAGTAACACTCAGGAGGCAGAGGCAGGAGGATTGCTGAGTTCGAGGCTTGCCTGGGCTATATAGTGAGTTCAGGGCCAGCCTGAACTACAAAGCGAGACTTTGTCTCAAAAAAATAAAATAAAATAAAATAGTAAATTCAAGCCCAAAATGCTTTTTATACAATACAGTTTAGTCATGGCCTTAGATGAATAGCTTCACGTATGGTCTTATGAAAATAATGCTTACATTATCTGAGAGAACATAAATCAGATATATTCTTGACAGAAAATTTAGGAAATAAAAAATAAAATAACCTTAATTTGAGATGAACAACAGCCTCCTGGAGAATGCTCTATTTACGGTGTTACCCTCCACATCTCATCAGCATGCGCCTTGCCCCGTCCTGGCACATGCTCCCTTACAGCCCGGTGCTTCCCTCTCATCTTAAACAACCTTCTTAGGTATTCAACAATTTTTTTTTTTTGAGACAGGGTCTCGCTTTTGTAGTTCAGGCTGGCCCGGAGCTCACTATGTAGCCCAGGCAAGCTGCCACGAACTCAGCAATCCTCCTGTCTCCGCCTCCTGAGTGCTGGGATTACAGGCGTGAGCCACCAGGCTCGGCACTGTGGTATGTGGCATTGATGGCTGGTGGGCGTGAGTCTCCACGCCCAGCATTGTATGTGGTTACTGGGGATCGAACTCAGGGCCTTGCGCTTGCAAGGCAGGCGCCGGAACCACTGAGCTAATTCTCCGGCCCAACAATTTTT
Organism: Thryonomys swinderianus; assembly: GCA_004025085.1. Lineage (NCBI taxonomy): Eukaryota > Metazoa > Chordata > Mammalia > Rodentia > Thryonomyidae > Thryonomys > Thryonomys swinderianus. Next base: position 8,812 of record PVIC010022955.1, on the reverse strand, counting down.
TTTTTTTGAGACAGTGTCTCGCTTTGTAGTTCAGGCTGGCCCTCAGCTTACTATGTAGCCCAGGCAAGCCTCAAACTCAGCAATCCTCCTGTCTCTGCCTCCCGAGTGCTGGGATGACAGGCATGAGCCACCACGCCCGGCACTGTGGTATGTGGCATTGATGGCTGGTGGGTGTGAGTCTCCATGCCCAGCATTGTATGTGGTTTCCAGGGATCGAACTCAGGACCTTGCGCTTGCAAGGCAGGAGCCGGAAGCACTGAGCTAAATCTCTGGCCCTATTCAACAATTTTTTAATGCTTTTGCTGAATTCTATCATAAGGATGAATACTACTTTGTGAAGATCAATTTCTCTGATGCTGGACATTTTCACTAATTCCAATTTTCATGTCTTTCTATCTATATACATATCTAAATGTTGCATATATCTCTGATAATTATATTCCTTGTAATATCTTGGAACACATGTCCAGTCAGGTTAATTTCTAGGGATAAAGGTCTTAGGTTGTCAGCTACCTGCTCTCCCGAATCCCTCCCCGTGTGCAGAGCTGTCTCTGAACACTCACACGCATGGCCCTGGGCCGAGATCTCCCTCTCAGGGTTCTCCCCGGTGTGGGCTCCAGGACCCGGGACAGCGACCAGCACCTCCCGCAGAGACCCGGCGGCAGAAGCCTCCCCGGGAAGGGATCCAGCTCCGCAAGGGTGGGCTCACAGCCAGCCGTTCACCTCTCAGGCCTGGGACCTCATGCGCCCTGAGCTCATGAAAGGACAAGGGTAACTCAGAAGAGCGATTACTGCATCACCACAGAAAATAATGTTGGTGATAGAAAACCTCATCTAGGCATTAATTGCTCATTTATGTATATTTAATGTATCTGTGGCCTTGTGGGACGTATTATGCATTTATTAAATAGATTCAATTTATTTTACGTTCATGTAGAACTACACATGGGTTGTGCAAATCCAGTGACGTGCTGAAGACCCAGCGAGAGCGCAGCCCCCACTGGAAGGTGGCGCCATGTTGCAGATCTAGACTGTCACCGGAAGTTCTAGGTGTGCTGTGCGGGCCACTCGGAAAGCAAGTGGATCTCAGGTGTGGTGTACGTGTCAGGAGCTGGAGCCACTGGCGAGTTTGCAGCTAACCGCGCTGTGAGGAGGCGGCTGGCTGTGAGTGGTCTCTGGGCTTATCCTGGAAGGAGGGGGTTCCCCCCCCAGCTCCCCACTTCCACCTCGGCTTCCTTTCCTGCCACCACACCCTCCCCGAGTCTGGTCATGCGTCGCTGCCGGAGCCGGGCGACAATGGACTGAACCCCCCGGAACCACGAATCAAGTTAAAGTTCTTAAAGGTGCAGACTGCATTCTCACTTCCTGCCCTCTTTGCTGTCTGAATCGCTGCCTGTGAATAAGTGAAAAAAAATAAGTAGAAATGTAAGAGAACAAAGAGGATTTCTTAGATGATGGAAATGGAAATTCAAAATAGGCTCATTTCAGAACTCATCTCAGCTTTCACCAGCCTACTAAACACAGATGAAATTCACTCAGAGATAAGCCTCAAAATGCACAGCTTCTTGTCTGTGTCCACATTTCCCCCCAAGATTGGCTGCATTTCTGAGGTCAGAGTGGGTTAAATGAGTTAACGTCAAACTCGCCAGCAACTGTACTTATAACTCTACAAAGCACAGAATGTGCTCACAAGACATCAGGGTGGATGTTGCACTGTCCTGTGTTGTGGAGGAGAGAATGAGGACTGGAAAGGGACCGTTTCACATAAATCATCTTGTCTGTGAAGATGAACTTCACAGAGTTTAGAAAAAAGAAAACTTCTGACCAATAGGCAGAGTCAAACAGTTTACTGTTAAAACAGAATTTCAAGAATGACCTCCTGGCAAAGCTCCTCATCGAATTCTCAGCATCCAGTTCATCTATCTGTGAGTTTCTACCAAGAGTTTGTGCTTTGTTTCCAGTTGTGCACTTGACTTCTATAATCAGGCACCGCTGTAATCCCAGGTTTATTCCTTGCCTGCCCCATACCACTGTTTACTTAGGGATAATTCTTTCTGTGTGGCTGTTGTTTGAATCAGTAAAGAGTTAGTGTAAGAAAAGTAGTCTCCTTTCCTTCAGACTGTTCAGGAAAGTGCCTTTGACTGGCCATGTTCCTTATCTCTCAGGAATGTGGACAGTAGTTTATTTGCCTGGGTTCTCCAGTGCTGTATACAGTTATGTAACCATCTGGCTAATGCCGTGGGTTCAACTGAAGGCCTACACACTGACCTCTGGCTCTGACAAAGTGATATTAAAAAGATAAATTAGAAAAATCCAATCTTTGCCCTTAGAAAGCATAGACATGAATGAGGATGAAAGATCATTTTATTTTAATTAGCATTATGCCTTCGAAGTGTATCCATTTCCTTTGAATAGCTCTGATTTATCCTTTTTATGCCCAAGTACTACTCAGTTGTGCATACACACACACATTTTTATCTGCTCACCAGTTGATGATGCATAAGCTGCCCTCAAGATTTAGTTATGATGCATTGCGCTGCTACAACCCTGAGTGTGTGTGGATCATCGAGATGTCGCAGCTGTTACAGGGGCTTCGAGCCAGTGAGGGGCCCCTCCCACCTCCCAGCAACACAGATGCCAGAAGCCTTGCTTGCATAAAGAATATTTTTCTTGAAAAATTAGAGGCACTGCGACTTTCATTTTCATTTCATTTTAACCTAACGTGGACTGCAGGAGATATTTTATTTCAAATGATTCATGTTGCCTTTAGAGTCTTTTTGATCCTAGGTATAAAACATAGAAAAGGGACTTCTAATATTAAATAATTTTGGAAGGACAGATAAGAGATGTGATTTTCATCTTTCTAAACAGGTGGAACGTAAAGTCCTGAGCATAATTACTGAGCACAGCAGGAGGCTGAAACAGGAAACACAAAACCCCGTCTGGCGCAAAGATGGAGCTGAGAGAGAAGGAAAGGGCATGGCGTCTTCAGAGAGGTGCCGCTGAGCCACACTTTCCTTCATTTTCTACAAGTAAAAAGCTACAGTAGCTTCCTACGGAAGTCACGGGAAATGATTCACCCATCTACATCAAAGTGAAATGAAATGAAATCACTGGGAAATACATGAGAAAGTTTCTAACACATTAAAGCTGAACCACAAAGGGTGGAATTCGTGAGAGAAGAGAGGTACCGTGACGCACTCTCCGGGGCATTGGGCCAGCGAAGGGACGGGAAGTCGGGAGACCTTGTGCCCATGTGAGCTGCCCAGAGCTCGAGTCCGGGCGGCGGAGCGGAGGAGAGCAGGGCAACCAGAGCGCAGGTGCCCGGCCACTGTGGGCACCCCAGCCGCTCAGCACGACAGACCATGCAGACATGAGAGGACCTGAGGGCAGGATGCCACGCAAAAGCCGGGGCCGGTCTCTGTGCCCTCGGCTGGGCAGAAGACCCTGCAACCAGTGCAGCGTCAGCCGGGAGACGAACAGACATCCTCGGTCCCTCCTGAGAAATGATGAGCCTCCATCTCTGGACTGATGTTTGTCTCCTCAGTTGGTTCTACGGCAAAACTGAGGCACAGCTAGACACGTGACGTTCACGCGGCACCCAGTAAGATGCACTCTACAAGCGCTGAGCCGACCCAACACTATTATCGGGAAACCGAATTTCATGCAGGGAAATATAACCCGAGAGAAGAAAGGGCAATCAAACTGACCCAAAACTGACACATTCCAGGTTAGAAGAAAATCACATTGAAATCGTTACTGAGTAAATTTTAAAAAGCGGAAGGAAGAAATATTTGAAGACGGGAAGCTCAGCCGAGAACAGTGGCACTTATGCATAATTCCACGGCTCTCGGAGACGGAAGCAAGAGGATTGCAAGTCCAAGATTGTTCTTGGCTACTTTGCCCCTTAGCAAGGCCCTGAATAAAAACAAAAATTAAAAAGAGAACAAGAATGTATCTCAGCGCAAAAATCCTGGATTCAATCCCCAGAATCACAATAACAAATGGGTAAAATATGGGAATGTCCTATTATGAAAAAGAGTGAAATTCTAATAAATTTGAACAGAATGCAGATGAACAATCCATGAGATTAACTTGAACTGTGTGAAAAAAGATAGAAAGAAAACCATACCTACATGTACAAGATGCAGCTAAAGTCTATATCGACGTGTCCAAATGAATTTTTGTTTTCTCAATCCAACCCCAAAGTCTTTATTTTCAGATGCCTCCCTGGCCCCTGACGCCGTGAGGTTTCCCGAGAGAAATCGCTTGGTCAAGTCTCCACTCTCTCTGGTGGACGTGCGCTGTCTTCGGGGTCTTCTCGGGATCCACGTAATTCAAGGCTTTCATCCGACACTGCCACACTCCCCTTTAGAAACTCAACGGGCCCCGGAGATAGTTCCACGGGAGAATCGAAGACGCTGCTCAGCTCTTCGGTGTTTTGCTTCCAGCATCCATTTCCAAGGTCTAAGTGGCCAGCCCCACACGGATGCCCGCTGCCCGGGTCAGGGGCCATGCGCTCCATGGGCCACTGAGGGTCTGAAGTTTGAGGAAGTTGGACCCCAGGGCAGATGCCCTGGGCACCTGTCAGAATGGCACATTCTTCGGCTGGTGGCGCTGGAGCTGTCCCCAGGCGCCGGCCTCGGGCCGGGAGAGCCTCAAAGGCCCTCTGACCCACAGTTCCCAGCAGCCGTCATGGAGCTGCTTGTGGGGTGGAGCCATCCGTCCTTCCCGCCGGGATCCTGCCTGCCGGTGCGTTCACAGTGGGAAAACGCTCAGTCGGGCTTGTCGGGATATCCGTGCCTAAGACTGACGTTTAACACAGCAGCCTGAGAAGAGGAATGGGAGGCGGATCGTAAAAATAAGCACAACTCGGGCCGGAGATTCAGCCCAGTGGTTCCGGCGCCTGCCTCGCAAGCGCAAGGCCCTGAGTTCGATCCCGGTAACCACATACAATGCTGGGTGTGGAGACTCACGCCCACCAGCCATCAATACCACACACCGCAGTGCCGGGCGTGGTGGCTCACACCTGTCATCCCAGCACTCAGGAGGCAGAGACAGGAGGACTGCTGAGTTCAAGGCTTGCCTGGGCTCCATAGTGAGCTGAGGGCCAGCCTGAGCTACAAAGCGAGACCCTGTCTCAAAAAAAAAAAAAAAAAAAAAAGCACAACTCGACCTTCATGAAGGACACGGCTTCGCCCTGACTCTCCAGGTTTTCCACCTACCGCCTGTCCCGATATTTATGTCCCACAAACCCCTCTCCATGGAGCCCCTGGCGGGAACATCTCAAGGCATATAAGTCTTCTTAAAAGCCTTCCGAGCCTTGCCGCGCTGACCGGAGTACAATCCACACCCGCTGCTGCATCTCCCAGGCCGCTGGCGGGACGCAGCCCCTTCCCTCCCCGCGAGTCACCATCTTCCCGCCGTCCCCACCTCGGGCCGCGGCTCCGAGCCCAGAGTCGGCTTTGCCGGCGTCCCAGCCGGACGCCCTCGGCTCTGCAGGCGCCGGCCTCGCGGGGCCTCCCGGCCGTTCTCCTCCTCCCTCCTGTTTGCAGCCTCTGCCATCTCAGGGCCTGTTAGTAGTTTCCTCGGTGTGAGGCTCAAGCGAGATGACAGGATAACGCTCCGCCGGGGATCAGACCTTCACGCCAGCGAAGAAGCACCCTGTGATGCCACTTTACTCTGCAGAAGACGCTTAACTCACGTGGAACAGGGTATTGCGCTTAACACATCACGGTTTCCAAAGTATGTCAGAGACCGTACTACAGATTTTCAAAAGAAAGCCTGAAGACTTACTCTCGCACTCGCAGAGCCCGCTAGTTTCTGCGAGAACACAAAGAGAGGCAGGAGAAAGGAGCAGACCGGGAGATGATGAGAAGCCTAAAATCCGGAGGGAAACAAGGAAACGGCATGACCGCCAGGGGGCAGTGGCGCGCGGGCTGGAAACTGCACACACAGCGGGGCGGGGCGGGCGCGGGGGCGGGGAGACCCTCCCAGCCGGGCCCAGTCCAGAGCGCCCCCGCCTCCGCCCGGGGGGGGGGGAGGGGGGCAGGGCAGACTCCGGGTGCAGGGGTGTCGTCCGCCCCATGCTGAGGACTCTGGGGTGAGACTTCCAAAGCCGGGCACCCCCTGGGGTCTTCACGGCCACGGGGTGCTCGCATCCGGGCCGGCAGGCGCCTTTTCTAATCTCTGCAGAGCAGGCGCTGAGGGGCCCGGGCCCGGCCAGCTGCGAAGGGGAAGCAACCTCGGGGCCAGTGCCCAGAGGCCACCTGTGATCTACTCGGACAACGGGGTGGGGGTGAAAGGCACCCCGACAGAAGCCGTGGTTTCTAAGGTGGGAGACTGGGGGCTGCTGTTCTCGTGTTGGCTGCTTCCTGCACCCCTGGAATCACCTGGAGGCCCCGTGGACTGTGGTACGAATCCTGCCCAGGACGCCTGGAGACGCGGAGGCCAGGCCGGGGACACGGTCTTCGGGGGCTGCCCCGCAGTGGGCGCCTGGGCACTCAGGCTCGCGAGGCTGTGGGTACGAGCGCCCCAGGGAATCCGGCCCAAACTAGGCTGCTTTTGAGCTCAAGGCGGGAGAGTAATAACTAGGCAGAGACGCTGGGAATCCCCGGGGGCCCTTCCGGCCGGGGCAGCTTCTCTCCACCCCCGTGTAGCGGGGAAAGCCGGCCCGCAGCTGGGGCCAGGAACCCCCAGAGGCCCCTGCCAGCAGCAGAGGGAGCGTGAGGCCCGCACACACGGGCTGGCAAGATAATTAGAAGTGAGCGAGGACCCAGGAGGGAAGGAGACAGCAGCAGATTCTGAGAGGAACCCGGAAGTTGGTCCGCAGGGTGGGGAACCCTGGACAAGCACTGGAAGTTTCCATAAGGAAAGGAGTCAAACTCCCCTGAACCCGTGTGAAGCCAGCTCGAGAATCCGCCTGGGTAAGCTGACCCCAGACCTCTCCCTCCTGCTTCTTCCCTTAGAGCCAGAAAGGTCAGCCGCTGGCTGGCAGGCTGGCAGGCTGGCAGGCTGGCATGGGACGGGGAACTGGCAGGGAGAAATCTTAGCTCTCACCACAGAGGCTGAAAAGATCATTAACACAACTCAACTTACCTTTCTGGTAAAAATGGTCAAAGACAAAGATGACAGATACAGACTTCGATATTACAGTCAGTAGTTCACACACCAGTGAGGATTCTAGGAGGACGCCTTCCACGGCCCTGGATAAGGCAGGAAGCCTTTTCCACGTTAATGCAACACTTTTCCTGAGGTGTTAGTGAAGGCAATTAAAGGAAGGCAACAATTATGGTCATAAAAATGGAGAAGAAATAAAAAACTATCTCTACGTGGTGAAGACTTCATTACATAGCCACAAAATCAATGCTAAAACTAATCAAAGCCCTCGAAGTTTTCTGCAAGACAATGAAACAGAACATTAACATATAAAAATCAATAGCGTATATATGCGTACATAATAGCGAGTTAGAAGATGAATTTAATCCATGAATCTCATTTTTAATAGCAACAAGAAATAAACGTTCAGGGATAAACATAACGAGACGCATTTGCAGAACAGTCAAAGCTGCTGGGTTGGACGGACGAGGCACGCTTGCTGAAGGCGGGTCCGGCACCCTGAGCAGCATTTCCGTTCTCACCAACGCAAGGGCCGACTCTAAGGCGAGCCCAGCAAAGATGATCTTGAGCGTCTTCCACACACGCAAGGACTCGGGAGGTTCTCTAAGTCCGAGAGACAGTCGGCCTCACAAGGTATCAAAGACAAGGGCCGATGGAGCCCCTGAGCAGCCTGTTACTGTGACAGAGTGAGGATGTGAGAAAAGCGAGAAAGAATATAAATCACTCTGTTCTGAGAAGAGACGACATTGAGACAACGCTGTAAGCTGGCTGTGGCTTGAGGGCATCATGCTAATGGCAGCGAGCCAGACACGCAAGGCCGGATATTCCTGCAAATGGGCGGCGGTGACGGCTGCAGAATGGTGTGAAAAAAGCTCATTTCATTCGCCGGGACCCTGGAAAACAGACTTTACCACAATAAAAATAAGTCAAAAGATCCTACATGGTTACTGCTTTTTGTGCAAGGGAAAGAGGAACGGGAGAATGTGCAGAGATCTGTGTGTCTTTACAGACGTTGTTAGAGGTGTGTATTAATTAGGGTCGGCCAGACAGAGACCACGGGCTACGATAGTACTTAGACATTTGACAGAGAGATGGGCGGATGCCTAAGCGAGAAGAGACTTCTTGTGGCTGTTGGCTCACGGCATCTTGGAGCCTGAGGAACCTCGTGGCCCTGGAAGCCGCAGGAGCAGGAAAATCAGGGTGTAACTCAGGCGAGGGGCGGGTGACCCCTCAGCTACGTGCCTTGGTGTCTGTGTTCAGGCCAGGACAGGCGCCCCCTGCTGGAGCAGGCGTAAGATGGAGATCGCGTTGCAGAGCCGGTGAGTGCGGGCTTCCCGCGCCTCCATGCTGCTCCCGAGGGGCACTGGGTGGCGCCACCCACTGGTGAGTGCAGGAACTTCCGCTCCATCCGCGGGGGGCAGAGCGCGCGGGACGGGGGTCAGCAGCCCTCTGGGGGGTCCCTCGGCTCCGTCAGGCTGATGCATGAAAGCAATCCCCAGAAAGGACAAGCGGGACAAGAGCTGATCATCTATGAGAAGAGGAGAGTGGAGAATCGACGCTGCACATACTAAAAATAATGTCAGTGGCTGATCAGGATGTTAACCGAAGGGAGCAAGATGAGAAAAAACCAAAATCTCGGCCAGGTGGGAACAAAGGAGCCGGAGAGCTGCTATCACTGTGGGGAAGAAAGGGG